>JAYXIM010016201.1:0-35316 GCA_037575425.1 Anastrepha fraterculus
CTAATAGAGCTTTTATATCCTTCATGGTTTTTTCCCTGAAATTTACCAAACCCTGATAGTTTATTCTTGAGGTCCGGTTGAGAAATATGTCCGCCGGTTTTCGCTTGATAACGGAGTGAACGGTGTTGTTATACCTGTCTACAGCAATTGAAATGCGTTCTTTAGGGGTGAGCCGGCTAAACTCAACCGAAATGCAGCGGTACATTTCTATCAATGTTGAGTGTAAACGCTCAACCTGACCATTACTTTCACTTCTTTGTGTTGGGGTTTAATAAACCTCTATACCTAGTGATCGGATATAATTTAGAACAAGAGGGGTTAAAAATCCCCTTTCATTGTCCATAACTAGCATTTTTGGCACGGAAAAATAGTGCAGGAGAACAGTAAGCTTCCTCCGAATGTGAATTGAAGATTTATTTTTTATTGGGAATAATTTAGCAAATTTCGTAAATTTGTCGATTGCGCTAAGATATTTCTGCTTCTCCATCTCAAAAATATCGATGTGCAGAATTTCGCAGGGATAACTAGGTACAGGCGTCTGTTGAAGGAACGGTTTCGAGGGATGCCTGTCGTATTTGTTTAGTTTGCAAGTATCGCATTGCTTGACATAGTCTCTGATCTGTCTGGACATTGAAGGAAAGTAAAATTGTTCCAGTATCTGTATTTTATTCTCGCGAGGGTTTCTATGGGCTCGCCTATGCTCTTTCTCGATTATTTCATATATCCTGTCAGGAATTGTAACATCTTCTACTAATCGCTGTGTTATCCTGATTCTGTATCTCCGGAAGTTATTAACATATGTGTCCTGCAGTGCGGCGAGGTGTTCTTCGGGAATTTTAATTCCATTTATTACGTTCGGGTTGAGGCACTCCCGTAAGATATTAACCAGTGCGTTGACATCGGATTCAGGAAATGAAACGTAGTATCTACTGTAGCCTGGATAAGGATGTTCGAGGCATCGAGGGCGATCTCCATTTCTAAAAATAATCTGGTTTCGAAACACGTTAAGGGGGGCCTCCACATGTGGCACTAGGTCTGAGTTGTCTTGATTTCAGCACGTACACAGGTGTCCACTAGTTCCTTTCCATTTAGGGGTAAGAAAAGATTGCTAAATTTACCAATAAGGTTACGCACTTTCCCTTCTGTTTGAAGTGGGAGATCCTTAGACAACGTATAATTCACCTGCGTGGACATTCGGGCTTTCAATGGAATTTTGTATTTGTTTACGGCTAGGATGTTCGATTTCCTATCAACTATAGCGCCTATATCCCTAAGTGTGTCGTCTCCTATGATTCCGTCAAATGACGTCAATCCTGGGAGTACAAAGAAGGTTGTCTCGGAGTCATTACCTACGTCCTTAAATAGGTTTAAATTAATTTTCTCTTTTATGGTAATATTTCCGCCAGCTGATCTAACGGAAAAGGGATTGTCGACTGGATTGCCTTGCCTTACGACCGTTCGGCTAATAAAATTTTTGTTGGCACCAGTGTCGATCAGAAAATCTAGGGTGCGGCCGTCTGGTAGTACATACTCTATGTAAGGTATGCTAGATGTCCGTCGGATAAAAAATTCTCCTCCTGTGCGTCTTGTGTATCCGCTAAATCGTTATTCACTTCGTCCTTGGTGTTTTCTGTTTCTATATTGAACAGCTTTTGCTGTTTCCGCGGAAAGTTGTCTGACTTTGCACCCCGCTTAAAGGGATTTGGCCTATTCATGTAATTGATTCTACGTGTTTGGACAGATTGGTCTATGTCCATTTTCTCGACGGGTGGCTGAGAGGTTGTTGGAGGATCTCGTTTAGGTATAGTGTATCCACCTCGATTTTCAAAAGGATATCGTCGCTCTTGGGGACGATAGGTTATCCTTGGTGGTAGAGGGGGTGCTTTATTGCCCTCTAGGCCATGCATGCGTTCTGCCATCGTATTCACAGGTGCGACGATGCGATTATTGAATCGCGGAGCATGCACTGTGTAATTCCTTAGGTTTGTATTTTGTATTTCGAGGCACCTTGAATATGCCTCGGGTAGAGTTTTTGGGCGCTGAACCAGGAGCATCTTCGAAAGATCCCCATTCAACCCGCGGATAAAAACATCCAATGCGCGGTTTCTGTACGTGTCTATAAGTACACGCACTGTTTCCTGAGAATAATTCTCAGTTTTAAGTTTGTTGATAATCAACGCAAATTGGTGATTCACGGCTCCGTAGAAATCATCGAGCCGTGAATTCCTTTGAGAAAGTTGGTGGAGTTGGTACTCCAAGGTGCAGATGTCTCGTTTGTCTGCATAATGGAGCGATAGACACTCCTTCATGGCGGTCCAGTCAGTGTCAAAAATGCTATACGATATGAGGGCAGTATCGGCGGGCCCTCGTATTTTTTGGCGAATGTGCTGTAGGATTGCACGATAGATTGGCTTACTCTTTACCGGCTCGAAATCGGTAAGGATGCTTTCAACAGCGTGCACCCATGAGACAAACATTGTTGGGTTACCATTGAAAATTTGTAACTCCTTTACGGAGTCAGGAAGCCTCGAGATATCTCTTAGCTCCTCCTCAGTTGTTGGAGCTCGGGGTTTAACGTGAGCTTCCACCGTACTTTGAGCAGGAGTAGCAGCTTCTATCGAAGCGACCCGGCTTTAGAGTGTGTCCAAGCACGATGCACGCCTCTCTAAACCATTTAATTGTTCCATGAGTGCATTCACTGCACCCGTCAAATTCGTCACCGTAACTTGGAATGAATCCATCCTGGAAAAGCTAAGACGAGAAGAGAAAAAAAATATACAACGGTTCCTTACAGAATCTCTGTTAGCATTAAAACTTTGATTTTCTAACCCTTGGCTGTTTAACTTTTTTTTCACTTTCACTTTTGTAGCCCTTGGCTTATTTAAAGGAAAATTTATTTTTATTTTCCCTTAGAACTTTTTTTTCACCTTCACTTTCGTAGCCCTTGGCTATTTAAAGGAAAATTTATTTATTTTTTTTTTTTCTCTCTTTAGAACTTTTTTCACTTTCACTTTTGTAGCTCTTGGCTTGTTTAAAAATTATATTTTCTATTAAATTTTCCTTCTCTATTTTAAGAACCTTTAAATTTTTCCTTCACTTTATTTTTGTAGCTTCTTAGCTTTTTCACTTTTAATTTTATTGACTCTTTTCACTATATTTTCTAGCTCTTAGCTAATTCCAACTTATTTTGTCACTTCACTACTCGTCCCTGCTCGGGCGCCAGAAAAGGACTTTCGGTCCAATACACTTAAAAAAATTAAAGGGCCAACTTGCCCTGCAAATAAAACACTAAAGGATGAAATTTAGGATTACAAGTTTATTCACTACACAGGTAAATCTTACAACTACTGTTGATGTCCACTACGCAACTGCCCCCTTGATGTGCGCTGCAGGCCTTTATAGGTTTGGGTCGTTCCGCTGCCTTCAGGTGCGCCGCGTCAGGTACGCTGGCTCCGCCCCTAGCTTCCCACGGTTGGCATGCACTGGTGGCATGTGCAAGTATTTCACAATCGTGTGAAACATAATTTGCTGACGCTGCGTCTGGCTCCGTTCTTAGTGCGTTAGTATTAGTACGTGGTACCTGATATGCAATTGGCCTTGACTTAGGGTGTTGGGTTGTCCTATAGAATAACAGCGATTATGCTGATGCAGCGGCACGTGTATCGGTAAGGTGTGGGAATGCAATATGTTGGGTGCCGCAGCGTGTTAACTTGTATATATAATATTGAATACCTCCATTATACGTATTTTATTGAAATATTGTAATGTTCCCGAAAATGATCAACCGTTCCCGGAATGACAAAAATGTTCTCGAAATAATGATATTGATATAATTAGGTAGAAATAAGGAAATATTTAAATTATAAACAGCGGTTTAAATAACTACGTTATTTATTTATTTATTTTTTTTTACAAAACTTATTATTTTTCGAAAACATCAATATCGTTATCAAAATAGTAATATTCTTGACTTCTTTCTTTTTTTAGCGTTGGTGTTGGAATAATACTGATTACTTGCTCGAAATCAATATATGATATATCCTTAGATTCCAGCTTAAATTTTCTAATATTGTTCCGCACAGATCTTAAAAAGGTTTCTAAGATTTCTCCATCATCGTCATGGACACATGTCTGGCAGGTAGCAACATATCTGAAGCAAACATTTGACTTCTCGGTAGAAACTTTAACAAGCACGAATGTCCCAGGGGATACGAGATTTTCATGTATATTTTCTCTGCCATAAGACGTATTTGGTTCAACATCAATCTGTTTAACTTTAATCTGCTGACGACGAGATATTGTCTCTAAATCTTCATTGTCCGAGGAAGATGACCAGTATACAGATTTATAAATGCTTACTCTATTTTTAAATCTCAAATCGTGATCTGTGATCATGGGCTCTTCGTAACAGGAGATTCAATTGCAGGCATAAAAACTTCGTCAGGTTCAATTACACTCATATTACAAAGACTAGAAAGCTTCCATAGTTTTAGCTCTTTATGAAAATGTTCGTATCGATATAATTGTATTCAAACGTCTAGTCCTTTTTGCCAGTACACTTTTGTGATGCCCATTATACCTGAAATAGCATCCAGAGACTTTGGAACGCGGTTTTTCTCCTCAATCACGTTGTCTTCTGGGATGACTTTTATTTCAATAGCCGCATCATTATCCATCAAGACATGTCTGTTAGTTGTTCTTTTTAGGTATCCTCCTACACCATCTATTGGGCCTTTACCATGACCAGCCTCGCCTTTTTTTCTATAATATTCTCTGACCTTAGCCTGTTTAATTTCTTTCTGCTCTTCAGTCATCTTATCCAAAAACTTTGTTCTTCTAGCATTCGCATTTTCTCTTTGGTGCAAATAAGCTGCCCTATCCTTTTTAAGCTTTATTTGTGATCTTTTTTATTTTTAATTTCTATTATATTTTAATATTTCTTAGTCATGAGTTTCCATTGTGCTGTAATTATAAAGAAACACAATTTTAAAATAAATTTATTAAAAAATTGTAAATTATGCGCCCTTAGAAATAATAATCATCATTCCGAGGACGCAACAGTCATTTCGGGAACGTGTCATCATGTCCGGGAACGTTTCCGAAATGACCGTTCACGAAATGACGATTTCAAATAAGCGCGCGCTTTGATTAGACGGCGGCCATCTTAAATGCGATCTGGGTTTGTCAATAGGAAAATATGTGAGTTTACTTTGTTATTTCGAGTCGTAAAAAAAATTTCATCCATAATTAAATGTAATAATTACGTTCACGACGGACTATTGATGTACGCTTTACGAATAATGAATTGAAAGGTACTTACCATTTAGATTTATTTTATTTGATGATAAATACTCTGACAGTCCGCTTTGTTATTGTTTTCTTCCTCGACTGACGTTAGACACCGAATGGCTGCATTCACTTAAAATTATTTTTGATCTATTATCGATACGTTCACTGAAATGACTTGTGCGGTATCGGACAAACTATATTGGATATTTTTATAGTTAAAAATAAATAATCTTTTAGTATCCTTTCTAAAACTAAATTTTGTATAAAAAATACGATGTATTAAGTAATGAAATGGGTAACTTACCTTAAATTTTTATATTAAATTTTGGACTTGTTGCTGAAGATTGTACATTAGGACGCGCTCCCGAAATGATTATCCATGCATGTATATTGATTTTATTTAAAATTTGCTTTATTAATTAGTTATATTGTTTGATGTACACACAAAACAGGTTCATTGAAGTAATTTATTGATTTTTTTTTCTCAAATAAGTCAAGATTTAAGACATTAAATTGCTAGCAAAGCCAATTCTGCACCTTGGTGATTTTGAGCCATATGTAGAAGTAAGGGGTGATGGGTTCTTGTAACACAGACAACCATAATTATGAAAGCGCTCTAAATCACTAATTAAGAAAAAAATATTCAGAAATAAGGCATCTGACATCACCTTAACTTGATTTGGCTATGTTCATTAATATTTTTACGCAATTGTCAGAAATGAAGCCATATATTTAAAGAGCTTGCGAAAGCTATTTATTGTTAATTATGAGAACGGTCTAATGAAAATAGTTATAATTAGTTAAGTAATCAGCAACCTTATAGGGAACAAAATAGAAATCCTTTTCCTTAAGCGTTATGGTGACAAGCACTTTATTGGAAACTTAATGAAATGTTTGCTTATAAGTTGTCCTACAAAACATCTTTCGATTATACTTAAGATATAAAATGCTCAGCACCTTATACCCTTCGGATCTTTCTGGAGCATTTAAGAATCTAAAAGTCAATAAAGATTAAAATGCTTCATAATGCTTCATAAAACATAATAGGGAGAAGCTGCAGGCTTAGATAGGACCTCAGGAAACACAATGACGTATTTTATTACCCTGCCCTCAACAAAGAACTGGAATTTCACAAATGTTCGTTTATCCGAAAAATCGATTATCCGAACACCCTCTGCACCAATTGTTTCGGATAATCGGCGCTCTACTGTATTGTTTTTATACAATTTGATATACAAACAAATTTATATATTAAAATAAATAAATATATTATATAAAAAAAACAAATAAAAAACACCACCGACAAAAACTTGTGCGATAAAGCATTGTTCTTCTTCAAAGAGTTACCACTGTATTTTTCTGGAAGTTCCAAGTCTCTATAAAATACCGTTGATTCAAAAAAATGTTTCGCTAAGGTGTCAAATAAAAAGGAATTCATTAATTTCTTTCTGGTTAAACAATAGACGTGTCGTTTGTATTTCTTTTCAACTTAAAATAAATTGGGAACTTATTTCAATTCAGTAATCATTACCAGTAGTGCATTTCAGAAGAGGCAACTTAATGTTGTAGATATATTTTACATAAAATAGTGGAAGGAAGATTTTGATAAGATATAAAACTAAGGCACTGCACAGTGGTCCGACCAGAAGGCGTTGGCGGACAAAATTCAAAAACTCATTTAATTAAGCTGAAAATATATATTTAGGGGTTTTAAGGATCAGTGATGACGAATCTGACCTTAGTTTTAGCAAATTTTAAATTCATTGAATACTATAAATGCATTTTTACTTCCGTAATTAGCTGGTGAGTTCATTTTTACATTTTTCACGACCCCAGAGAGTACCACGTGGAGGTTTACGGTAAGGTTATTCTCTCCTCATTTTTGTTTTTATTTTTTTTTTAATTTTTTTTTTTTAATTTTTTTTTTATTTTTAATTTTTTTTTTATTTTTAATTTTTTTTTTGTTTTAGTTTTTAAATTTTTTTTGGATACTTAGTTGTTTTTTTGTATTTCATTTTTAATTTTTTTTTATGATTCAGAATCCTCGGTTTCTGATGAGCTGTTTTCTGAGGCTGGATCATTTTTCAAATTTAAAAGCGCAAGAACCTTTTTTGAAAATGGTTTTGGCTTGTTTTTCGATATTATAACTACATCTGATGAACAAAGCAAAGCATTTAATAAATCTGTCATTGTGTCAGTTCTCGACATTTTTCGTGTATTGTTTTGTCTAAAATTTTTCAAATCCTTATTGCGTGCTTCCTGAGCCTCTTCGGAGAGTTGGCCAATAGGCAGCAAAGCATGTTTAATAATTAAACTCCCATGAATTAATATTTTGTGCACGGTAGCCGGCATGTAATACCAATCATATAGTTGGACAAATAGTTTAACAGAATCAAGGGCATATTTTTGAAATGCTTCAATATTAATATCAATACCAGACGATAATGTTTGTAAAATAGTGGCAAACCGTTTGATTAAATGAATATCAATTCCAGTAATTTCTGATGATACTTCAGGATCATTAAAAAACCTGCGAGCCGTGTTCCCATCATTTGTCGTTCCACTACCACCCGTTTTAGGAATATTCACCAATAATCCCATTCGACTTTTGACTGCTGCTTGGACATATGTCTTTTTATTTTTTAAACTATTTTTTTCTTCTAGACTTCTAGCCTGCCATTTTTGAACTCTAATCGATATGATATGTGTAGTTAACATTCGAAAAATCTTATCCATGCATGTAAAGTGGGCAAGCCAAACTGAAATGTAGATGGATCGGTTTCCTTTCGAATTGATTCTTTGATTTTTTTCATCATTATTGGCGTTGACCCACATACATAGCATTTTTGAGATGATGATATATTTAATTCATTAAGTTTAATTTTACTTGGTGTTAAATTATCTATTTGACTTTGTACCCAATCCCTTTCTTTCAAAGAAACTATCGAACTCTCTTTTATGAACTGAAGTCTAATAGGCACGCAAGTTCGGGAAGATGATGGGCGATCATTTTTCCAAACGATTATTTTCTCTGTTGTGTTTCTCTGTTGTGTTTCTCTGTAATATTGTAATAATATTAAAAAAAATTTGGTTTTTTAATAAAATTTTTTTTTTTTTTAGTTGTGCCTTAATGCTGCTGGGGTCTGTGATGTCTTTTTCCGTCTTTTACACAAAATTGCATAAGCCATATGTAACGTTTTGCCTGTGGGTAAATGCACAAAAGCTACATTATTTTTAATTTGCGCAACTTTGCGCAACAGGTTTCAGTTTGAGATCATAGCTGAAATATGTGGCTACATCACTCATGTTGATTTGAAGTGGACCGGTGTGGACCACTCGAAAAATAATCTTTAAAAAAACAATTTTCGAAAAATTTTGAAATTTCATAAAAAAAATGGATTTTGCACCACAACTTAAGAGAATTATTACTGTTTCCGTTAATATATTCAATTTTCTTTTTTTTCAATATTTGTCTAACAATCAAATGGTAATATTTATTTGCAGACATGAAAAGTCAAAAAAGTACAATGAAAAATTTTTAAATTAAGTAATATTTTCAGGAAATCTGCCTTGAATATTTAAGAAAACATCTGCATTATCAAATTTTTATTTCAAAAATCTTGAAAAATTGAATTTTGTCCGGCCGCCGGACCACTGTGCACTGTTCTTTCAAAATTAGCACATTCAAATAAGGCTATACCCATTTGATACACAATCGCACAACAAAGTACGTATTGAGTTATGGAAATAAGGAAGCAAATTGTTTATATTTTATTTGAATTACGGAAACCACTTTTAGTTTTGTTCATTGATCTTTCTATGTTTTATTTAGTAGTTTGAGTGGGAAGTTTGTTCCACCCAACTGTTTTGATTGATTGATTCAGGTTCGTTTACAGCTTCTTCATTTATCATTACTTGGTTCTTAACGATTGCCCAGCAACGCTTGATTGAACGTAAATTATGGCAATTTGTCGAATTGAAGTCTTGAAGACACAAAGGCCGCATTGATGGTTTCAAATCAATCCAACGTTGCTGGTGAGTAATGAATGCTTGTCAAATCAAATCAAATCAAAATTTACCTGAGCACGAGATAGCTCAGTGCCATAAAATATAAAAAATGACATGAAATATTCAAATAACAGGTATTTGATAAAATAGACAACACCCTCAAATTTTCATTTTATTCATAAAAAAACAGTATACACAAAAAACGATTCAGCTACTTAAATTTCGTCGAAAATTATTACTTTAATTTTTTAGAAAATTTAATTCCTAGTATAACGTTACAAAGAAAAATGTTGGTATTTTTTTATTCAACAATGACTTCGTGAAAATACTTTGATTATTTAGAATAAGTTTGCAATCAGTCTGAAATTTTTATAGATCTTCTTACGGTTTAGCAAGAAAATATTTACATTTAAGTATTTTTTTGTAAAGAGCGAAACAAGATAGTATAGGAGTTAAGCATTTATGACATTTTATACAAAGTGAGAAAGTAAAAAAGTTCTTAACTGCAATGAGAATTTTGGGTTTCCTTGAAAACTTTGAAAAAATTTGCATACATTTCTGCATACTTATAAACGATAACATAAAATATTTATTGGATATCTTTGCTTGATATCTTCCCTTTCATTTGGAAAAATTCCTCTTTCAGGCTGGGCTATCTCCAATTTCCGGCGGCTTCCTGACGATTACGATTCCCTCACATAAGGTATTTGCTCGTAAAGAAAATTTCATTTCAATTGCAATTACATATATATTGGAATATTTCTAAACACGTTCTGGTGCACTACTCGATCAGATCTACGACCCCTACTACAAGTAGGTCACTTAAAAAGTTAATTTTCACTGTAGCACCGTGTAGTTAGTGGAAAATCATAACCTCTTCATCGAGCACTCCTTCCTCTATATACTTCCATGACATGTCATATTGACCATTGTCATGTACATCCTACCACTGAGCCTGCTCCTGCAAATCGCTTACCAAATCATGCACCTTTGACAAATTATCAACACTTTTATATTTACATTTTCAGCAGACTTTACTTTCTCTACTTAGTATTTAAAATGTTTTTGTAGGGAAAACACTACATGAGTTGACTTGCTTTTGTTTATTTTATTCCCCATTTCTTAGCCCATGCAGGTTAAGAGCTGTTTTTCAACAGGTTCATAATGTAAAATTAACAGCTTCTAGTAGCTTATTCGTTGTGTTTTCTGTAGTATTTTAGTATCTATTGCGAGTATGACATGTTATCCGCAAATGTTCCAGTTAGAGTAGAATGGGGTAAGATAGGTCATTTTTTTTTGGGAGAGCTCTTGCTACGGTGTTTTTGCATTGATTTTGAAAAATAAGCAAGATTTTGAAAGGTTATTTATCTGCTAACATTTTGGTTATACTGACTTATGTTTGGCTAAATATTTTGGAAGCTGCATTCAATAAGACAAAGGTACTTTTTTTCGATATTTTCAAAATCGGGGGCACGATAGGTCACTATATGTGAGGGGAAAAGAACAATGTACATGGCTTGGAAATTAACGTTTTAACTTTTATTTATAGAGTATGAACACTGCACATGTTATAAAAGTTAGGAATTTTTCTTTAATTCATCACGCGAGCACGTAATGTTTCGAAAGAAATTTTAAATTGTTTAGAGGCTGATCGAACACTAGCGCCATCTCGGACTGCCGCGATTGCGTTTTTTACGTCCTCTTCACTTCTTTTCGGCGTTTTTCGCACATAATTACGCACCATTTTGCTGCAAAAACAATTAAAATTTATTTTATTCAATTAAAAGTAGTGACCTATAATGCCCCCAGACGGCTGACCTATAGTGCCCCCAAGCACATGTTTTATGTTAGTGTCGATATTTTTTTTTAAAACAAATATATCAAAAAACTAACACATTATTCGTGTTCAGCATTATTTTCTACGTAAAATAAAACTCAATTGACAAATATTTACATACATTACAAACGACGCCAGAACTAGGATAACTAATCAATGGTGACGGCCGAAATGACAGTCGCGAACGTTGTTCCCCACCACGTATTCAATTCACATAAGACGAGTGACCTCTGCAAAAACAGTGCGACGAAAACCCCACCTACCTATTGTGCCCCCATACCTATCTTACCCCATTCTACTCTACTTGCCGATGGGTATACAGGAGATATAGCAGAGGGCCCAAAATGGGTCTGCTTTTATATTTTTTAGAGACGAATATGCATTTTCGTGTCTTACCCAAACGAACCCATCATTACGATATGACGAGAGCACATTGCAGTATTGTGTTAGCATAATGGACTTCAGCTTTTGGAGAAGCCCTTCGGGCCATACATTGTCGAAAGCGTGTATTGCATCAAGAAAAGCGGCTAAACATACTTTTTTCATTTCCATAGCGCTTTCTATGGAACGTCCGACTCTATGTTTTCTGAAACCTAATTGGTGAATGGAAATCAGACGATTATTTTTAATGAGTGTAAGAGAACACTTCATTGGGTCATTTAGCAGCCTTCTGTAGCATGGTAGCTTCGGCGAATTTCCAATATAAGTAGTACGGCGGATCGATTTACAAATCGCTCATTGTTCTGTGAAAAACGTATTCTAGGGATCAAAATAAGAAACTTTGCCGAAGAAACCATACCTCTAAAACGAATTTTGATGTCCCCCAATTTGGGTCGAACGAAAAATCCCACTTTGACCCATTTAGAGTGCTCAAATCGAGTCCAAATGTATGACCGACCCCCACTAACTTTGGACGGCCGATCCACTCATGCCAGTGGCACACCCCCTGGAACTCCCCTGGGGGTTCCCCATGCAACCATTTCAAAATATCACCATTTTTGGCCTTTACATGAGAAAAGAAACTAAAAAGTTCGATCCAAATTGGGGGACATCAGAACTAGTTTTAGGGGTATGGTTCCTTCGGCAAAGTTTCTTATTTTGATCCCTAGAATATGATTTTCACAGAGCAATGGGCGATTTTTTTGCCTCCCCACAAATCGTCTCGGCCTAATAAGTAGACAAGTACGTACCTAAAGCTTGTTAAATGAGCTGATCAAATAGACCATGAACTTTTTAAATTTCATTTGGTTTATTATCTTATAATCTCTTTAAAAGCCAAGTTTAATAAATCCACTAAATTTTGCCAAAATATCTAATAAATTTTTTTCGTTTAAACTTTGTTTCACTGTTTTTGACCAATTGCTTCTTCAGTACATATTAACTTAAGATTAATATTAATTTGCATTTTCCTAGTCGTGGATGAGGTTGTTCTAATTTCAGTTCAAGTTGGAATCCTTTTATATATGAATCCTTTTTCGAGTTTTTCTAAGTTAACTATTCTTGCTTTCGAAGCTTAAAGTATCTTCACATCAAACTCTGGTTTTTGGTAGGCTAAATATATATAAATATGTACTTACTTATAAAATTGTTCACAATAAATTTTTCAGAGGACCAATATATTTTGTTGAATTGGAAAATGTGAGCATATTTAGCATTAGACCTTAGTGGTGTTATCAATTAAATCAACTAAGCAAAAAAATAAAATCCATTGTCTACATAGTCGAAAAAATTGCATCTCTAGTACATAGGCAGTCGCTCGTCATAGTTAATATAGTTGGATCTTGAACGAATTATATGCAGTCTGTCTACAAGTAATAGAAGCCTTACCGCCATAACTTAGAAACTATTTTACCAATTCGATTCTAACAGCTTTGATGGGCTTATAATATTTATTATACGCAATATGTTCAATAAATTGTATAGTCAGCACTATTAACTATAAAGGCTTCACATCTTCGAGTTTTAAATTTTGCGCAACTTGTGAAGGTAATCGGCTCCAAGTTAGCCGAACTTGCTTTGCTCTTAGTCCAAAGTAGCACTACGTCAATACTGGTTCCTAAATAAACGAAGTCCCTTACAACTTCGAAATCATAACTGTTAAAAGTGGCGTGGGTTTCGAAACGCGAGTGCGCCGACTGTTTGTTTGATGGCAGGATGTAACTCGTTTTGACCTCGTTCACCATCCTATTCGGTATGTTTCTTTATATATATACAGTAGAAGCCCGATAAGTACAATTGGAAAATTTCAGCAATGATTGCACTTAGCGAAAAATTGCACTTTTGCGAATTTCTCCTGTGGATCGAGGAATACCTAGGGAAAAATATTTTAACTCTATTCAATGCAATTAATGAGCTCAAAAGGTCGATATTCAAGAAAAATGAACACATATTTATTGAAATTAATACAAAGAGATCAATGCGGAAGGACATATAAGTGTGTGCTCCAAAATTCAATTATTTTTTTTTTGGAAAAACTTTGTTATTTTCGATTGCGTGTTCTCGTAACACTTTTCAAGTGCTTTTGATCGGATATCATGCCAACAAGCAATCTGATTGAATGACAGTACATCGTTTTGCTCACCCCATTTCAAAATTGAATTTACACAGCCAAAATTCGATTCATTCTGGACTTTTTCGGTTGTTTCTTCTTGAGTAGTATCTTCGGGTTCATTCGCTTCACTATCACCTTCATCTATTCCTAATTCCAAAACCCAATTGCGGATTTCATCTGTGTCTGCTTCACCCAAATAGTTTTCGACCATCTCATTTAACCGTTGTAATCCTCCAACAAGAAGGGGGTCGTCAATTTCGATATCCAATGGCATATCGTCTGGATTAGATTCAATAATCGCGTCAACTGTTGGGCTTGTACCCAATACGCTTTTCCAGCATTTAGCATTCGTTTCAGGGAGCAATTTCCCCCATGCTTGGCTCAACATGATCACGGCGGTTTTCAAATCAGTTTTCTCCAATAGTTCATGTAATGAAGAATCTTTTTCACTAATTATGGCTTCCATTAGCAATGTTTTGTATTGCATTTTTGTCAAGTTAATAACACCTTGATCCATTGGCTGTAAAATCGCTGTGCAATTGGCCGGAAAATACATCACTTCGATCTCACCACAAACTAATTCTTCTTCGGGCGGATGAGATGGGGCTTGATCCAGCAAGAGTAATGCTTTGGGTGGAACATCATTTTCTTTGGCGAATTTTTTCACTTCTTCGACAAAATTATCAAAGAACCACTTTTTGAAAATATCCCGCGTCATCCAAGCAGTCTTGTTGCTAGCATAATTCACCGGTAGACGAAAATTTTTAAAACAACGCGGATTTGCCGATCGTTAATGGTTTTATTTTGTGGCTGCCATCACCATTTGCACACAAAAGAACACTGATTCGATCTTTTGAAACTTTGTTGCCTGGAGCACTCTTTTCATCTTTCGAAACGTAGGTTTTATTTGGCAAAAGTTTCCAAAAGAGCCCCGTTTCATCAGCATTATATATTTGTGATGTTACATATCCTTTTTCAGCGATTTTCGCCGTCAATTTTTCCTTAAATGGCTCAATGGCTTCTAGATCACAAGATAATGATTCACCAGTCACAGTCAAATAGCGAAGTCTGAAGCGTTTCTTGAATCGCGAAAACCATCCATCACTTGCATTGAATTGTTCTCCATCCTTTTTTATTTCAGCAAATATTTTTAATGGTTTGCTTTTACATATCAAGCTAGAAACAGGAGCATTTCGTCGCCGCTGATTCATGAAAAACTGGTACAAACGCTTCTCGAGCTCTGGATGATTGCCAAACCGCAAAGTTTTCCGTTTATTTCCAAATGAAAATGAATTGTATGCATTTTTTATTCGGCAAATCGTTGCGCAATCAACTTTGTATTCGAATGCAAGATCTCGTTGTTTAACGCCTTTTTCAATTTTTTGGAGAATCTCATCTCTTTCTTTCAATGTAAGAAAATGTAGATTCTTTTCCCCTTTTCCCATGATTTTATTTGATGAAAGCAAAAAAAAATGATTCAAACTCCGAACGATTGTTTTACTCTCAAGAACCAGCTTGAAACTAACGCGTGTTGAATGTCACAAACGATTCGATGCCATATTTTATGATATCAGCGCTACAATTTTACAGTTATTTGTAAAAATCAAAAATCACAAAGCGTGAGAACAGTGTTTTTGGTCGCAATAATTCCGAGAACCATAACTGTGCATAGCTATAAAGTTGTATCTTCGCGCGTGATGAACGCAAATACATTGCCGTATTAAGTAAAAAATTTCTTCGAACAAGAATTCTTTTGCGCCCGAAAATTGCAATTTTTTATTGCTCTTTTCGAGTTTTCTATGAACTCAAAATCGAATTGTACTTTCTGCGAAATTGCAGTTATCGGTATTGCACTTATCGGGCTTCTACTGTAGTTTTGTTTGAAAATGGCAGAATTAACAGCGCGGTTTTTAAGGCCGACGATGTGAAGAAGATGTTGAGAGAAGTAACGGACTCGCGCGCGCAACGTACAGACTTTATTTCATAAATGACTAGATGTGAAACTCTTTTTCTCGTGAGAGCGCTGAAAAATGTGCATTTTTTATAACATTTTCCAATATTGCCACACCGGTAGAAACATGAATTGGGTATTTTTTTTTTTTTTAATTGGGAATTTTTAGTTTCCACACCACCATTGAGGTTAGTATTTAGTGTGCGGTTGCTCGTAAACACCTACATATACTAAAAATAAGCATAATCCGTATGCAATATGTACATAAATAAGCAAAAAATTTACAAATTTATATGTAAATGAAATTATTTAAAACTGAAATACAAAAGTAATTTAATAATAATAAAGTAATGAACGCGAAAAACATAACTTTTAATTAAAAATATGACATATTGCGATTTTTTAATATAACACAGAAAGTGGGTAAAAAAAAAAAAATCTCAAACAACGAACAGAATAAGTTAAAGCAGATTACCTTTAATTTTTGTAAAATATCTCAAACTAAAATTCAATTCCCTTACCTACTCTTTTCAACCATAGAATATTTACGTATATACAAATTTACATAAACCAACACCCAGTTTTCAATAAAATTACATTATGTACATGAGACTAATTAAAAGTAGAAGTCGAAAAGGATATAACGAGCTTTGGATTCTACAAACTCACTTCAATTATTACATTTCAATTGAATTAATTTTAAGACAAATAATTATAAACATTTCAACGCGTCATTTCTCCATTAAGCAAAAAGGAACTGTTTTCGTCAGTTATTTTTGGCGCGTTTCCTCTGGCAGCTTGCGATTTCGCCTATCAGCTGCTCGAATTCCCATAATGGGTGAGTGCTGCCAAGCTTTGAAACGTCCTCATGGGCGCGCTCTTCTCTCATCAAATATGAAGTATTGCTATGTTAAGAAAAGTACTTTTCAAACAATTCTTATCAAAATCTCTACAGAAAAAGTTGCTTAGATATAGCACACCACTGTATTGTCATATACTCGTATACTTCCTTGACGCATTGGTTTATTTAAAGCCACCTAGTTTTCCATGTAAACATACCAAGTAATTGTTCTCAATTCATTCAAGCATTCGTGTGTGAAAGCGAGGAAGGCTCTCTATATAAAACATAACTAATTGAATTGTGTTACGTACATATGTAAAGCTGTGTGTACCAACGGAAAATTATTCCAACTCAGATCGCATGAAAAACAGGACTAAATTAAAAATATGTTCCTCACGCTTGAAATAAAGGTCATTACTGAATGTACACACGTAGATGACCTCCTTTTGGATATACTTAATTACGTAAATACACACATATATGTATCAAGAGGAAATATATTATTGTACATATATAGCTTTGAAAGCTTATTTAACAGAAATAGAATGAGCGCCTTTGTTTGATAACTTGATGCTATTTTTAAAGATATTCCATTATATTTGCTCTCTTAGAAACCGTCGTCCTGATTGGCAAGCAAACCGGAGCAGTGGATTTTTTAAAGCTTTTTTTTTAGGCGGATTTCTCCCCAGCAAAATCATTTGTTCATGGTAGAAACAGCGGATAATCACTAGAATATTCGCACAATAAGATTCATGTATTCATAAACTAAGCTACTGAGTTTTTTCGTGTCACCAGCAACACGCCCTGACAACGCCTGGCATTGTCCTGATGGAAGAGAATTTATTTCTATTAGCTATAACGGGAATTTTTGGGCGTTTGTTTCTTCAGACGGTCGAATTGTTGACAGTACAGGTCAGCATTAAGAATTTGGCTGTAGTAGAATAACTCATAGTGCTTAGCTGATTCCAAAGTCGTGAGGGTCGGACTCAACGATTTTCATTCGACATTCCATTGATCATTAGCATTTCAGAGTGTAGTGCATCTTGAACATTAAAAGATGTATGACCTGAGTGGTCGTCAACCATCAGTTTAAATATGCTGCTGCCTGAACAAACTAAATAAGAATTGCTGCTAGATAGCACTGCTAATTTTTATATTGTTTAACTATATATTGAGGCTCTTCCGACCACCATAGGGGTTCTCCCTAGCCTCCTTCGCTAATGATTATTCGACAATGGCATTGGCGATATGTGTTCGCAAATAAACGATTACATCTCAAAACTTTCTCGCTTTTTCACTGCTTAGAGATGTACCCACACTAGTAAAAAGTCAACAGCCAATCTATTTACAACATGGACGATGAATTCGAACTGAAGTTAGATATCTAGGTATATCGATAGAACACCTTTACATGTAAACTCCACTAATTATTTTCTATAGCTTGCTTGCTTTCTCTTTGCATAAGTTAAATGTATAGATGGAATGTGCGTTAGAACAAGACTGATTTACTCAAAATATAAAAAATCTTATCTCACTTAAGTTAAGTGGGGAGAAAGTTTGGAGTTGTTGAAAGTGGAGTGGGGAAGTGTGGAAATATGAGAGAATATGGTGAATGAGTGTCGGAGGTTGGGAATGTGGAAGTTGGGGAGAGTGAGAATATGTTGTAACAGTAATATATATAAAAAGAAAAGAGAAAATATATGTAACTCATACTTAGTCGCAATTTCCTACAGAGGGGCAACAAAGTTTTTAATTCACTAACCGAGAGTACTTGGGACAAATTCAAATAAGTGTTGTTGCCAACATACAACCGGAATGACCAGTCAGTATTTCACTAGATCGCTTCAATTGAGACTCCGGTGACTAGTAGAGCGAAGGTGCATCCCCATCAAAACACTTAACTTAAGACAACCGGATGTCTACAATGTTACCTGTGCACCTCCTCCAAAGAGCATACCTATTATTGCTTCACAAGCAGTTCACGAAGACCACTGATACTTAATACAAACAGGCTGCCTCCCAGATCTCTCAGGAGCGCAAAGTCGAAGTTGAGCAATAAATAAGCCGACTGGAAGGTCCAATAGATACCCGACAAGTTATGAACGTGATTTATTGCGAGTTAATAAATACTTTCACACACTTTCGTGCCATGATTGTTGTTAAAGGAGATCAACCACCACCCTTCGCAGACAAATAGACCGAGTTGCCTCGCGAGACCCACACTTAGGAATCTATAATTAATAAAAAACGAAGAAAAAAAAAATATACCAAACCTAAAATCCCAAAATATTTTTTTTCTTCTCTCTCCTAACAAAGAGAATGGCTTAACTTAATGGAAATGAAAAAGCGCAAATTAAAAACAAATGCAAAAATTATGCAGTCATGAGATTTGCAAATGCCTTCTTTAACAAAATACTTTTTCGGGTACCTGCTGCGCGTAACTTAATTTCCTAAAACAAAATTTTATTGCAACAAATGATAGCAATATAAATCAAATACTGTGTTCTTCATGCCAATGTAAATAAGCATGATATACAAAATGCTTAGATAAAATGGATTCAACTGCATTGACATTATTACGAAATATTCCATTTTTGCTACGTTTGCAAATCTACTGCCTTACATTAGACTACATCACCCCACCTTACCTTTTGGAACCAACTTGATTGCACACAACCCCAAGCGTATTTGTAAACAAAGCACCAAATATGCAAATTCGCATTTGAAGTATTCAAATAAAGTAGAGAAGCGCTGCAGATTCAGTGTGCTGCACTCCCCAGCTATCATCTATCAAACGGCTACTGCAATGGAAGGAGTTTGTGTTTGTGGGTAATTTGTTTGCCCCTGCATTGCAGTTATGTTTTGCTCCTTCGTGCTCAGCAATAAATATATGCATATCTTCTCACAAATGAGAGTTAGTAAACTAAATAAGAGCTAATGTTTTGCTCTAGGCTTCCAAATTAAATAAAGACAGGTTATGTAGTTTTAAAAACAATAGTAGATTAAAAGATTCAAGGTGCGCAGATTGTATGCGTGGTGTGTTTTCTAAAAAACGACAAGAATATGCAATAGAGAAGTACGAGAGAGCCAAAGGCTAGCGGTCGCAATCTGTTTAAGGTGAATTCTTCTCTTTCGAGTGTAGTGCCTCTCGTTCCACCGGCATTTGATTTTTCGTTACCGAACAACTCGGATTAAAATCTGACAATTCAATTGGCTGTTATAACACTAACAACAATGCAGTGCAACTGACTTCTGTAAATAAGTATGATAGTATAGCCATTGCCTTTATTCGCCTGAAGAAAATTTAGTGCTACAGTCGTGCCGCAAACTGTTGAGAAACTTCACATGAAACTTGAAAAAGCCGCCACTGAAACACATAATTTATTGAGGGAAGTGTAAGGCAATGAAGCTTTATCTCGGCAATCTTCTGAGTGGACGAGAAGTCATTGAAAATCATTAAGTTCCAAATCACTCTGCGATGTAAAAATTAAAATTCATAAATATTTTTTTCGATATTTGTAGATTGTGCATATTCAGTGGATACTTGAAGGTCAAACTGTTTCTTGACACTACTAGCTTTTCATACTTGCTGAAATTCTTGAATAGTCATGAGTGTTACAGAAAGACAAAACGCCGGCTCATGCCTATTTTACTGTCAGGAGGATTTTAGCCTATGTAGTACAACATCCGAGTTCAACGAAAACAAAACGAAAAACCTCGCAAGACTTATGAGAATAGATCCAGGCCGATCACCAGACGATCATAAAGTTGAATGCGTTAAACAAATTAAATACCGAGGACTGTTTTTTAGTAGAACGGATGATACAACGATTGTTATTCAAAAGCATGTGCAGGCTGCAAACATAGCATATTTTGCCCACGTAAAGCCGTTAAAAAGAAAGCTCTTGAGTAGAAAAATGAAAACTAAAATACCTAAAACACTGATTCGACTAGTGGCGACGTATAAATTCGAAACGCGGACACTGAAAGTAGATGCAATTAAACAATTAAGCTTATTAGAAATAAGAATACTAAGTTCTTCTCAGTATTCACTGGGTCCAGTACGAGAAGAAAATGATCTCTATCGCATCAGATACGAGTATAATAGAGGGATTGATGAATTCTTACTAGGTGAATTCTTGTACGTGCTGAAAAGCGACGAAGGCGTCCGCAGGAGCGACCAACTGACATAGTATGGCTATAGGCCAAGATGCATAGAAAAGAATTGTGGACGAAGTTAAAGCCCGCAATGAGCTGTAGTGCTATGAATGATGATGATGACATCATCTTAATGTTAAATCTTTCGAAATTTTCGCCGGATCTTGTGCAGAGCGAGTTCGAACAGTTTAATATGGTCGAATCTGTATTAAAAGGGATAAAATTAAAGGGAAAGAAAAAATTTGGAAGCGAACGTGACGCGAGTTCTGAAGGAGGTGGAATAACAAAACTTTCAACACCATTTCTAATAATGGAAGGTTTGCAGGGACCGTTGTAGGAAAAGAAGAATATGTACTTAAGTGATAAAAGATAAATACATATGTTGAAATTAGAATGAAATATTTTATATCGCCAGTCTCATTATTCAAAAGCCGCATATGTTATATGCTATTTATACTCATATTTCTAGCGTTAAGCACTTCTAGTATTGCCTGGCGCCATCTGATGTTTCCGTGGGAAAGTTTGACATATTTTGCCATAAGTGCATTCAGAACGCTTTGCTGAGAGCCATATATTTTAGTAATTTTCAATGGCTTTAAAAATTAATCTCGGCAAAGAAATGGAATTGTTAAATCAACAAAAAAAGAATGCATCGATGAACTAAAATCATTATTCGGGGGGCGAGCACCATCTTTCAGCACCGTAAAAAACTGGCACAATAAATGTTTTCATAATCGTTGTTTGCTCACAGACGATTTTCGTGGAGCTCGTCCTAAATCAGTTGTTGTGCCAGAAAATATCAATGCTGCGAGTTATATATATTTTCTCTTTTCTTTTTATATATATTACTGTTACAACATATTCTCACTCTCTCCAACTTCCACATTCCCAACCTCCCACACTCATACACCACATTCTCTCATATTTCCACACTTCCTCACTCCACTTCCAACAACTCCAAACTTTCTCCCCACTTAACTTAAGTGAGATAAGATTTTTTATATTTTGAACAAATCAGTCTTGTTCTAACGCTCATTCCATCTATACATTTAACTTGCGCACGCTATGGTTGTGCAAGGTCGTCATGTGAGATATCGTTGTGAGTATCGTTGGACATCAGTGTGATGAGCAATAATACAATTTTGCATGTTTGCCTCCGTGAAAAAAAGTGAGTACGCGTTCAATGCCACACAATTTAAAAGACCCCTTGGTATCGTACCTGCACAAAGTGCTTTGAACATTGATTCAAACATATGTGAAAGTGTATTGATCAACATCGAGACTACTTTGAAAAACAATAAACAATTCCAAGCACCAATTCAAACCACCAGTTTTAATTTTTTCATTATTAGGCCAGAATATATTTAGCGACCCTCATTTTTGTTACATTATATATATAATTGGCACTTACACCCTTTTTTTGGGTATTTGGCCGAGCTCCTCCTCCTATTTGTGGTGTGCGTCTTGATGTTTCTTCACAAATGGTGGGACCTAGAGTTGTAAGCCGAGTGCGAACGGCAGATATTTTATGAGGAGCTTTATATGCCAGAAATACACTCGTGGGTTTGCCATTGCCTGCCGAGGGGCGACCGCTATTAGAAAAAAACTTTTTCTTCATTTTGGTGTTTCACGGAGATTCGAACCAACGTACCCTAATAGGCCCTCTGTTTCGAAAAGAAAAAAAATAGTTTCAGTAAGCATGCGGTGGTATTGATAAATAAGAAATCAACTTGAAAAATCTATGAAGTGGGATATGAATTTCTCAAATAACTGAGTAAAGCATTTTGAACAGT
Organism: Anastrepha fraterculus; assembly: GCA_037575425.1. Lineage (NCBI taxonomy): Eukaryota > Metazoa > Arthropoda > Insecta > Diptera > Tephritidae > Anastrepha > Anastrepha fraterculus. Next base: position 22,429 of record JAYXIM010016201.1, read on the forward strand.
TCTAAGCAAATCAGTTCGACAAACCACTCGGCATATTCATCTGATTTAATGGCTTGACACTTACATTTATTCCCAGAACTGCGTTTGGCGATTAAAAACATTTTTAAACAAGACTCCGAGAAGGCCAACTGTTACATAGTGTTATATGTAACTTGGAAGAACGTGCAAATTTATGTATCAAGATAGATATTAATAATCACCAGGCGATGCAAGTTTTCTATAGCAATGAAAAAATGTATTACACCTTCCTTATATGTATGTATATACCTCATATATGTATTATATATACCTAGGAATCCGCATCGACATTAAGCTAATTTGAAAAGTCGATATTATTCAAAACCGAATTAGGTTTCACAATCGCTTTAACAACTTGATTGAATGATCAAGTGACTCCGCGGAAGACCATCAGAATAAAAGTATATAAATAAATAATAATACTCACAAACTATAAACTGGTTGTTCCTGTTTGGAGCAGAGGGTACACGAGTATGTAATTATGTACTTTATATTTTTTTCTCTGTGTTAATATCACATCATTTTCACCATGGTTGCGTGTGATTGACAGTTTAGTACTTTTTGGTTCTTATGTTCCCCCTGTTAATGTCTATCAACGGATGTGTAAATGTGGTGTCCGCTCTTAGTTGACTGTCTTTGCTATGATGCTAGATTGTTGTTTGCTCGTTCATGCGTATAGCCTGTTTGTCCACTATTTTGTGTGTTGACTTTCATGTTGCTTCATTCTGATCGTTGTTTCTCACATGAATGGCGGCTACCACACATTTGCAGCGGGAGTCATATGCCGTCGTGTCCAGTCGTTACTCTGTCGCCAAATTCAAAAAGTTTCTAAGCCCAATTTAACATTATCTTTCTTCTCTTGTTCCGTTCACTACTTCCTAAAACTTCTAAGCATGTCTTGTTAGTCATGATTAATGGTACATAAACAAAGCAAAGCTTCGCAGTTGTTGTCGAATTAAAAGCACTACAACGCGCAGCTGCTAGAAACTCCGCTACATGAGAAGGAGCGCTTTCGGAACTAACACATGCGAACTTATGTATGTATGTACATATGTGACACTTGACAAAATGTTTATATTACTTCTCTATTTACTATATTACTTCATTCACATATACTAGCTGCGAATAAGCGACCAACTTTGAATCTGCACGTGTCAATTATATCAGTTTTGCGTGAAACTTGAAAAATTACCAAACTTGTGGGTGTTGCACTAAATAGAATTAATATAATACATTACCCCATGTACATTTGCCTTACTCAAGCGAGGACACCTATGGAGTTATAATTTTCTCACATTTGGGTTCATATTACTATGGGCTGGGGCAAGTAGTGCATCTGCAGATGACGAAAGCAATCATGTAGCTGAAAAAACATGCTTATGCTTTTATACTACGGTAGCGGTTTTTATCCATTTGTACTCCATTTGAAAGTTTATTTTGACTAGAATAAAATAACTTGAATGTGTTTTCCTTAACCAACAATCGTCCAAAGCGTACGTAGAAGATTTACGCCACCCGTCAATTTGAAGAAACTCAAACTTTGGAATAAAATATCTTGAAAACCGCTAGACGGATTTCAACCGTTTTGCATTGTAAATTAATAATATAATATTGGGTAGTCGAAAAAGTCTTTTCGTATTTCTAATCAAACTTCAACTCATTTTTTTTTATATTTATAATGAACTTTATTAAACCAAATATGTACCATTTTGGTCGACCACCTTTTGTCATTTCTCTTCTAGAGACATTAGTCCATCAGTGTAAAACTTTTGTGGTTTCTCGGCGAAAAACTACGACGAGTAATTTTCACAGGCTTCTCTTGAAGCCGACTATACTCCATTAAGGGAGCTCTGCATTGACTGAAACAAATGTAGTCCGATGGTGCAAGGTCAGGGATATATGGTGGATGCATCAAAACTTCCCAGCTAAGCTCTCCCAGTTTTTGCCGAGTCATCAAAGATGTGTGTGGCCTAGCGTTGTCCTGATGGAAGACGACGCCCTTTCTGCTGATCAGTTCTGGCCGTTTTTTTTTTCGATTGCTTGCTTCAATCTCATCAGTTGTTGACAGTAAAGTGTAGAATCAATCGTTCGAGCAGGCTGCAGCCGCCGCTCATAGTGGATGATACCTTTCCAATCCCACCAAACACACAGCATAACCTTTCGAGACGTCAATCCTGGCTTTGCGACCATTTGTTGAGCTTCACCACCCTTGCACCATGATCTTTTTCGCACATTATTGTCGTATTTGATCCACTTTTCGTCTCCTGTTACCATTCGCTTCAGAAATGGTTCGATTTCATTTCGTTTCAGCAAAGAATCGCAGATGTTAGTTCGGTCCATTAAATTTTTCACAGACAATTCATGTGGTACCCAAACATCGAGCTTGTTTTTGTAACCAGCCTTTTTTAAATGGTTGAAAACCGTTTGATGATGAATGTTTAGTGCCTTGGCGATGTCATGGCAGCTTATGTGACGGTCCTGGTCAATCTTTTCCATAATTTTATCGAATTTTTCAACGATGGGTCGATCGGAGCGAGGTGCATCTTTCACATCGAAATTTCCAGAACGGAAGCGAGCGAACCATTGTTGTGCTACACGCATTGATGCAGCATCGTCTCCGTAAACTTCACAAATTTCATTGGTGGCTTGCGTGGCATTCTTCCCTTTTTTATACAAAAATTTCAAAATATAGCGAATTTCTTCCTTATTTTTACTCATTTTTGAACAGCTATAACTTTTTTCAACTCCTCTGAATTAATTTTTTTTTTGTTAAATGAAGTTTAAAATGTCACCTTTCTAACACCATATCATATGACACAATGTGATTGGTAGCACTGGAGATATATGGCTCCAACGACCTCTTTTGACAAAATACGAAAAGACTTTTTCGACTACCCAATATAATTTGACCAGATGGTATGCAAATATATCGTAAAAGCAGGCAATTGGTGATAACCTCTTCAAATATTTTTAAATATATTAGATTTGGCAGCAATAAACGCGTGTATACTATATAAACTGTGCACTGGAACCTCAATATCCACGAAACATTATATTTTTAGTTTAGCCGAGGAATCAGATGAAGAAAACAAGGTACAAATCCGGTGGTACAAATCGTTCAAAGAGGGCCGTACATCGGTTGAAAACTTGCCTCATGAACGTCGTCCAGCAACATCAATAAACGAACGCTGAATATTATTTAGACGTTTTAAAGCGTTTGCGCGAGAACATTCGTCTTAAAAGGAAGGAATTGTGGGACAACAAGTCATGGTTCTTGCATCACGATAATGCACCAGCTCACACATCACGTCTTGTTCGCGATTATTTGAACAAAAATAATGTTAATATCGTTCCGCAAGCACCGTATTCGCCTGATATGGCTCCATGTGACTTTTTCCTGTTTCCCAAGCTCAAGTTGCCGTTCCGTGGATAACATTTTGAGACAATTGAAGTCATAAAAGAGAATTCGAAGAACACACTCAAGCTTGACTTGTTTACAGTAGCACAAAAAACAAACTATGTGACATATTACGCTGAAATTTGCCACGTAAGCTTATAACAGCCCTACCAAAAAACAAAAAATTTATTTTTGCCATATGTCATCCGCGGACCATTTTATTTATAACGTCTCGTTCATATTTGAGCAGAAGTTACTTAATTTAAACGTGAAGGCAAATATTGTGCAATTTAGAGTTAAATTGAATCAATTTGTTTTTTTTTAAATAGTGCGTTATTTTATTTACCCGTCAATTTGACAGTTGTCATAGAGAGAAACGTCCGTAAGCCCAGTGTTGAAACCTTAGTATGATGGTACAAATGCGGCTGCCGTTTCGGAATGGGTTGTGTCGGAATTCGCTGTAGGCAAATACTAGAGTTTTTTCTAATGGCGCTTGCCCCTCGTCAAGCAAGGGCAAGCCTTTGAGTGTATTTCTGCAATGAAAAAGTTCGTCATAAAAATCTATCTGCCGTTCGGAAGCGACATAGGATTATAGAAAGAACATCAAAGCGCACAACTCAGAACTGGAAGAGGAACTCGGCCAAACGCTTCCTCCGAAATGGCAACCTCACTGAAGAAATTCAACTGAGCAACTCTGTAAAGTAGAAAACAAGTTTTACTCTCATTACAGCTTTTCTTTATAATGAGATCGTTTTTCACCGTTTTGATGAATTTTTTCTGTAGTGGAATAATTTTGGCTTAACAAACTCCTAGTTTCCTATGACCGACAATAAAACAAACGTATCCGTACATCATCGGTTCCATTGAGCGGCAGGAGAAGAATTGTTCATGTTTTTAGTGTTATATGAAAAAAAAAACGAATGAATAAATAAAAAGGATAAAGGCTCCGATGTACTCATGAGTTTTCGTTAGTTTTGTCAACGTGGCCATATGCAACTGATAGAAAATCTGCTCAAAATATCTGTGAAGCATATGATTTAACTGCTCTTGCTGGATATCATATTTTTCATATTTAACTCATTATTATATAAAGTTTCAAGGCCGGTGTTGATTTTGAATAAAATACAATTTTTTTTGGGAAATTATTGTCATTTCTCTTTATTATGATAATATTGGTAAAATTCAATTAAGAATAAAATATATGCCAAATGGCCGCCGCGTCCTCGGCGGCACACCTCCATCCGATGGTCCAAATTTTCGATGACGCTGAGGCATAATTGAGGTTCTAGGTTCTATGCCGTTAATGTGCTGAATTATCTCATCCTTTAGCTCTTGAATTGTTGCTGGCTTTTCGACGTACACCTTTTCTTTTAAATAACCCCAAAGAAAGAAGTCCAACGGTGTCAAATCACACGATCTTGGCGGCCAATTGACATCGCCGCGACTTGAAATTATTCGGCCATCAAATTTTTCGCGCAAAAGAGTCATTGTTTCGTTAGCTGTGTGACAAGTGGCTCCGTTCTATTGAAACCACATATCGTCCACATCCATATCTTCCAATTCGGACCATAAAAAGTTCGTTATCATCTCACGATAGCGAACATTATTCACAGTAACTGCCTGACCGGCCTCATTTTGGAAAAAATACGGCCCAATGATGCCGCCGGCCCATAAACCGTACAAACAGTCACTCTTTGTGGATGCATTGGTTTTTCGGTAATCACTCTTGGATTATCCTTCGCCCAAATGCGGCCATTCTGCTTATTGACGAATCCCATGAGGTGAAAATGCGCGATATGCATTTTGATTTGAACGCCCGTTTTCATAATAAGCCTGAATAACTTTTACGCATTGCTCGATTGTGTATCTTTATATGGTTCAAATTGAATTAATCCGAAATTGAAAAATGTCAAATGAAATGCAGAAAAACACTTGACATTTAAGTGTGGTTCACATTCAACATCAGGCCTTGAAATTTAACCACCCTTACTTGTATGTACAATTCTGCAAACGTTTTTAGTGTTGGCGTTTACGCAGTTTTCTGTGCTAAGTGTCCTTTTTTCAAGTAAGCACATTAATCTAACAACTCATTCTAGTGTCATTACTTTAAAAAGCTCCACACTTTACGACTGCGTCCTCTTGCACAATTAATGCTTTGCGAAATCATACATATTTAAAATACAGTGAGTAATAATGTGAGCTGGCAGCCAACAGACGCTCCCGCCATACATACATTCCTTCATTTACATATGCAATTGTACATATCCTGCAGTAAAAAGTTAAACTACACAGCAAATATTATAGTTAACGAAATCGTATTTGAAGAAGAAGTCATACTAGTTCGGGAGTAGCTAGAGTGGTACCAGTTATAAAATGACCAACCGGAGCTGCATATAAAATAAATATTCTGAAATTATAATAAATACGCATATTTCCAATGATTAAAATAATGTACATGTTGATGGAGTCACCACTCTGCTTTTTTTGTCAATTAGCTTATTCGGAAGTTGGCAATACGAATTTGATAGAACCTCGGGTTATTAAAAAATACTAATTCATCATTATCATCATCCATCAACGTTACAGTTCAGGGCGAGCTTTAGTTTCCTCAACGAGTTTCTTCCTTTTAATTCGTCAACAATTAAAAAGGTCACAAATTTAGTTTGGAAAATTACTTTTATTCAATTCAAAGTAAAAAATGTGTGAAAATAACACAAAATGCCTATCAACAGGGAAAATCCACTGAGACTGCAATACACAGCCTGGTAACTGTTATTGAAAAGGCTATTGAGTCCAAACAGATAGCTCTATGTGCATTTATTGACATATCAGGAGCTTTTGATAACACCTCCTATGAGGCAATCTATAATGCCCTATATCTAAAGGAGGTACCTGAACCCATCACTAGATGGATAATATTCATGCTGAAATCTAGGACGATCAGCACCGAACTAGGAGGAACAATCAAATCCATTAAAGCCACAAGAGGTTGCCCTCAAGGTGGCGTACTTTCTCCTCTTTTGTGGACTCTAGTTATAGATGAACTTCTCCACAAACTGAATAACCTAGGATTTCACACTCAGGGTTACGCTGATGACCTAGTAGTTTATGTATTAGGCTGGCATGAGGAAACCATTTCGGATCGCATGCAGCAAGCCCTTACAATAATAAACAAATGGTGCACGGAAAAAGGGCTCTCCATCAACCCATTCAAAGCAACACTTGTACCATTTACTAGGAGAAGGAACATAAATCTCAAATGTCCGACCCTTAATGGAACAACACTTGAACTCTCGACAGAAGCGAACTATCTTGGCGTCAGTCTTGACAAAACGCTTAAGTGGAATTCCCATATTGAGAGAGTTACTTCAAAAGCCACAAGAGCATTCTTTGCCTGTACAAGGCTTTTTGGTAAGACATGGGGACTAAACCCTAGAATGACCTTCTGGACATTCACCACAGTTGTGAAACCCATAGTCACTTATGCATCCTTAGCATGGTGGCCCAAGGTCAAGCAAAGAAAGGCAGCAAACGAATTAAACAAACTGCATCGCCTGATATGTGTTGGTATTACAGGGGCTATGAAAACATGTCCCACGGATGCAGTGCGTGTGCTCCTGAACATACCACCGCTTCCAATTCTAATTGAAAGGGAAGCTCGCTCGAGTGCCTTAAGATTAAAAGGTATATCTGAACTTAAAAGTGGGGATATGAAAGGACATTTAAAGATCTTGGAAGACTTCCTACATAGTCCCATTCTTCATAGGGATGATATAGGTACTATCACCCAAACCAATACTCTTCAGGAACTTCCAAGTTATAATTAATGAACGAACAGACTAGAGAACTAACTCTATCACTTTCAAACCTGGCTCCAAGCTATGGTTTACTGATGGGTCCAAATTGGAAAATGGTAGAACAGGGGCAGGAATCAATGGGCCCAAATTCAAAAAATCGATTCCGATGGGATCCTACCCAACAATATTCCAGGCAGAAATACATGCCATTGAAATATGTGTGAGAGAATGCCTTAGAAGGAAAATGAGAGGTACTCACATCTACATACTTTCAGATAGCCAAGCGGCTCTAAAAGCCCTTCTATCAACAACTATCACCTCTAAATTGGTAAATGATTGCCTAAACCTTCTAAACACGTTAGGAAACCTCAACATAGTATCACTATGCTGGATTCCGGGGCATGAAGGACATGAGGGAAATGAAATGGCTGATGACCTTGCAAAACAAGGAGCAAATATGCAACTTACTGGTCCTGAGCCTGTCTGTGGACTAACAAAAGGCCACATTAATGAATTCCTTAGGAAATGGGAAGAAAGAAAACTTGCCGCACACTGGCTAAACTGTGCCGGTCAGCGTCAAGCCAAACTATTCCTAAGTCCCAACAAAGGAATATCTGACAAACTTATCTCACTAAACAGAGTAGATCTGCGTCTTTTAACAGGATACCTTACAGGTCACTGCAGCCTGAGGTACCATCTAAATAATATTGGTCTATCTGAGACCAATGTCTGCCGCTTTTGCGAAATGGACATAGAAAGCTCAGAACATGTGCTTTGTGAATGTCTTGCGTTGGGCAGACAAGACTTCATCACCTTGGTGGTATCGTAGTATCTCTATGCAATCTTTGGAACAACAAACCCAAAACTGTGCTAAAATTTCTAAAAAGCCTAAAGCTCTAGGGTTACAAAATAGGCCTTTCACAATAGATCAGCTCTGGTCGCAGTGCGTAATGGCCTTCTAATAATAATAATAATAACACAAAATTAAAAATCAATTTACTTTTGCTCGATATGACCACCTTTTGCCTTGACTATGACCTTGAGACGGTTCAGAAACGAATCGCCAACTGCCCGAATGTGACTTGCAGGCATTTTGACCGACTCGCGGAATATGGGTTTTTTCAGCGCCTCGAGACAGGTGACCCTGTAGTTTTTATATTTAATTTCTACAGGTCTTCGGTGATGTTTTGTAGCCAAGTCAGCTTGGGTCTGCCTTTGCCCCTCATGATTATTGGATTATAGTTTTTCATATTTTTTTTTTCTGTGGTCGCGATTCTTCCATACGCACTAGGTGGCCGACCCAGCGTCTTAATAAAATTTACAACATCTTCGCCGTTGCATGGGCCAATTAGTTCGTTGTTATACCGGCGAGTACCGAAAGCCGTTGTCATCTCGTCTGGGACTAAGACCCGAAGCCTTTCTTTTTCTTCCAGCGTCATTTTATCATTGTATGCTATAATAAAGAGTGCTCATATTTCCTCAAAACGAGGTTGGCGCCAATGTAAAAGTGAATGGGGTACGCTATCGCACCATGATGAGCGACTTTTTGATAGCGGAAATTGACATTTGGCTCTAACAAGACGGCGCTACTTGCAATTTATCTCGCGTTTCGAACCAGTGGATTGTCCACCAAGATCGTGTGATATCCCACCTTTGGACTTTCGTTTGTGGGAGTAGTCTAAATACTTTGTGGATAAACAAACTTGAATTGAGGCACTTTACTAAAGTTATTCACAAGATACCGACTGAAGTCCTCCATGGAGTCATTCAAAATTGGATGGCCGAATTACGGCGCAGTTGCGGCCAACATTTGAAAGTGTAATATATATATAATTGGCGTGTACACCCTATTTGAGCTCCTCCTCCTATTTGTAGTGTGCGTCTTGATGTTGTTCCACAAATGGAGGGACCTAGAGTTTCAAGCCGACTCCGAACGGCAAATATTTTTTATGAGGAGCTTTTTCATGGCAGAAATACACTCGGAGGTTTTGCCATTGCCTGCCGATGGGCGACCGCTATTAGAAAAATGTGTTTATTAATTTTGGTTTCACCAAGATTCGAACCAACGTTCTCTTTGTGAATTCCGAATGGTAGTCACGCACCAACCCATTCGGCTAAGGCGGCTGGGAAAGTGATTATCTTTAAAAAATAAAGATCATGAATGATACTAAACAAATGTTGTGTTGCTTAACAACGTTCCAAGGTAATTGAAATTTTGCACATCTTTAAAATTGCAAGCACCGATTGAGATATTAGACAGTTTTGTTCTGCATTCACCTTTAGAGATTTTCATGTATTTTGTTTTGTTTTCGTTTATAATTAAGCCGAAAGCTCTCGTGCTTGCTTCAACTGCTAAAAATATAGCTCATGCCTCTGCGGTTTATTGTGGTAATGGCATATAATCTGCGTAAGCGATAGTCAGACATGATCAGCTGAACAGTAATGTAACAGTTATGAACAACAACACTAGGCTGAATATTGTATTTCACAGTGTCTTGCCTTGACTGTGACTTTGTGTGTTATGACTTAGGACTTGATACATATAAAGCGGAATTTTCAAAGAAAGGATAGAAGAAACGTCATATGTTAACTTCTTCAAATGATTGTGTTTCTTAGTACGAGAACCATGATACAAACCTCGATGTTCTCATAAATAATATATTGATAGTATAACTGGAAGAAATATGCAACTTAAGACATCTTCCCCTATTTGATCTGAAATGACGACTAACTTTCGTGCATAGTTCGTGGTTAGGAAGATACTTCAACCCCTTGTCTCAGAATTCACTCGTATATAATGAACAAATAGCTACAACACATCAAAACAGAGGAGAAGGACAATGAGTCTGCGACTACCTCAGAAGAACGTGCATGTAGCTCAACGCACGACTGCAGTCAACCGATAGAGAGTGAGATACTAATCACATTGGGCTTAGTTTCGCCAATCACTGCTGCAGTCGATCGATAGAGAGTGAGAGAGTAATCACATTGGGCTTAGTTTCGCCAATCACTGCTGCAGTCGACCGATAAAGAGTGAGAGAGTAATCACATTGGGCTTAGTTTCTAGTATATAATGAACAAATAGCTACAACACAAGTTTTTACACACATCAAAACACAGGAGAAGAACAATGAGATCAGTGAGCGATTCTGTGGTTCCCTGAGAGCACGGCTGCAGTCGAGCGATAGAGAGTGAGAGACTAATCACATTGGGCTTAGTTTCGCCAATCACTGCTGCAGTCGACCAATAGAGAGTGAGAGAGTAATCACATTGGGCTCAGTTTCGCCAATCATAGCAGGTGCATAAGAAATGTCTAAACTTCACAACTCTCTTGGGCTGCTAAGCCTATAATGATCAAATTGAATACAACTCGTTAATAGAATTCTATGATTATGTGGTGCATAGTGCCAAAGCTAATGATTTTCACTTATTTCTATCGTTTACGTTTTGCCTCAGCTGAGTCCAAGTTAGATCATTGCGATTTATTTCGTCATGCAGGTTGCATCGCCAGGATCCGCTTGGTCTACCCCTTTGTTTAATCTTGCTGTTATATTAGCGAAAGCGCCACCGTTTGCAATAATTCGGCTACCGAGATACGTGACCTCTTCAACTTCTTCAATGGTAATACTATGAGGTTGGGTAGCAATTATGTTAATTCATTTCTTTTTTTGATATTTATATTGAAACCGTACCTTAAAAATTGGTGGCGCAAATCATTCAGTTTCGACTGTAGAAACTGTCTACTTGAGAAAGGAACGATGTCGTCAGCATAATTCAAATCATATAGATGCTCAACTGTTAGAGAATTCCATACAATACCTCTTCGGATATCATAGGCAATTGCATTGTGTACAATTTCATCAATTGCGTTTAATTAATTTATTCCATATTGATTATAAGCAGAGCGATGGTCAAAACATGAATGTAAGGCACGGAAACTAGTTCCTGGTTCCTTCTGGAGTGATTTTGCAACCTTATCTTGTATGCGGTTACGCAAAATTTTCCAGAAGACTTTTGATATTGAGCTAAGCAGCATGATTCTGCTCGAGTTATTGCAATCAGCAGGCGGTCCTTTTTTTTGTTATTTTGATTAGTATGCCATTTAACCAATCAGATGGTTACTCTTGGCTTCCTAAATAGCTCTGAAAAGAGGCTGCAGAATATTAAAAGTGCTTGGGGCTTGGAGCTTTATATATTTTCATAGACTCTATTGCAACTTTTATGTCTATGCTGTCTGAGCAACGGCTATTGATCTTATTTATGCCCTTTATACCAGTAACTGTGGCTATATTTTCAAATGGGGCGCTATACGCTTAAACAAAATTGGGAAATATTGAAAACCTATTTCCAAAGTGCTGAGTCTTCTACTTCTTCCGCGGTTACAGTAAATGGCGAGCGTTACCGTGACATGCTCAACGAGTTTTTGTTTCCAAAAATTGAAGAGGATGACATGGACGACATTTGGTTTCAACAGGACGGTGCAACTTGTCATACTGCCAAAGTTACACTCGAACTTTTGGCTACCGTTTTTGAAAACCGAATAATCACCCGAAATTCCGATATCAATTGGCCGCCTCGGAGCTGTTATTTAAGCCCGTTGGACTATTTTTTGTAGGGAGCCGTTAAGGACAAATGCTATGCGAACCATCCAGAGACGATTGATGCTTTAAAACACGAAATCGAACTTGCCATTCATGAAATTGGAGCCCAAACAATCGAAAATGTGCTTAAAAATTGGGTTGATCGAATGGCCTACTGTAAAGCCAGTCGTGGCAGTCATTTGAACGATATTATTTTGCATTCATAAATGACAATGTTCAATCTGCAAAATAAAAAAACAACTTTGAAAAAATATTAATTAGTTTTTGTTTTTTATAGCCGATTCAAAAAGCAAATTTTACATGGCCCACCCTATACATCAATTTTATTACAACTTATTTTCTGATTAACGGTGTTGTATAAGAACAAACCTGAAAAATAACCTTTGTAACAGGCAAGCTTTGATTAAACCTCAAAACTATTTAATTTTGTTCACAATTTCTTCAGTTTCGACTAAACAAGTTTCAGACTGATTGATTAAACTTAGTTTGAATTTGGCGCTATTCGAGTAAGACGCGTTTCGTAATTCTCGCTAAAATGAAAAAAAAGAGCAGTATCGTTCGGTAATTCACTTTTTGTTTTCGGATGGGAAAATATGCGAGCAATGCAAGCATAGTTGGATGCTGTCTATGGAGACGCTTCGCCAACTATGGCGACAGTTAGATATTGGTTCAACGACCAAAAATGCTCCGTTTTTGATGAAGAGCGACGTGGACGGGTGCTTACCGAGAAAATCATTCAAAAAGTCCACGATATGATTCTCGCTGATCGACGAACGAAAGTGCGCAAAGTAACAGAGGTCATAGGAGTGTCGACCGGAACGCCAATAAATATTTTACATGATAAGTTGGCGATGAAAAATTTGTCGGCCCGATGGGTGCCACGATTGATCACGGTGGACAACAAGCGGGTACTGTTGTTAACTACGAAGCACTTCTTGGATTCATCATTACACATCAGAAACTAAGCAACAATCAAAACAATGAATTTCTCCCGGTGAATCTGCTGCAAAGAAGGCGAATAAATCCCATCGGCCGGAAAGGTCATGGCTACGATTGCTTGGGATGCGAACGACGC
>JAYXIM010016218.1:0-19568 GCA_037575425.1 Anastrepha fraterculus
ACCAAGCGAATACCCTCCACTGATACTCCACTGACTGCTCTATTTGAAGACTCTGTTTTGCATAATTTATTTTTCAAGAGAGAAAATAAAAATGAAAAAAAAATAAACATAAAAATGTTCTACTATATATTTCAAAATTTCGAGCAGAGTATTTTTATTTGTATTTATATATTTTCAAATTAAAAAATCTTATTGTAGCAAATTTCCCGCCCATTACATGCACACGTCAAGTGTCTCCCAATAAATATTAGCAGTAATAGTGGTAAACTATACTTCTCTTCAATATTTATACAGTTCGCGCTGAAAAACTCGAAGAAATTTTTGGCGCGGTAGGCATAGAATACGAATATTGTTTTTCAAAATATTCTCCATGAAGATCTATACACTTTTGCATGCGTTTGAACCAATTGTCGAAGCACTTTTGCCACTCTGAATGAGGCACCTCCAATACATGCATTCTGAATGCCGCAACCGCTTCTTCAAGTGTCGAAAAACGTTGACCTCTCAGTTTGTTTTTTACGTACGGGAATAAAAAGAAGTCATTCGGTGCCAAGTCAGGACGATGTTTTGGGTGCTCAAAAATGCAGTTGTTTGAGCCGATGTGTGAGAGCTCGCATTGTCCTGGTGAAGAGTGATCCGTCTTTGGCGGTTGGTTTTCCTAATTTCTTGGGAAACAACTGGCACACAAATGGTTGTGTACCACTCAAAATTTACTGTTCTGCGTTGTTCTAGTGGTACGGTTGCGACTTGCCCAGTTTTTCCGAAAAAACAGGCGACCATTTGCTTGGAAGTGCAGCAATTTCTTATGGCCCATATTGAACCATATGGACCTAGACGACATGTGGTTCCAGCAGGACGGCGCTACGTGCCACAGCAAACGCCTTTTTATTCCATTTCAACATCTACCCGCCCTTATTGAAAAACCCTTTATTAACTGAAAAGACTCGATTGTCATGGTGAAACCATACGGCTTCACCTAGACGACATGTGGTTCCAGCAGGACGGCGCTACGTGCCACAGCAAACGCCTTTTTATTCCATTTCAACATCTACCCGCCCTTATTGAAAAACCCTTTATTAACTGAAAAGACTCGATTGACATGGTGAAACCATACGGCTTCACGACAACTACAGGCCTCATGTTGCACAAGTCGCCAATGCCTCGCTTCAAGAACTCGAATGGGAAGTTCTTTAGCATCCCCAGTATTCCCCGGACCTTCCACCGACCGATTGCCATCTTTTTCGCTCCCCGTCAAACCATATGAAAAGGTCATTAAAAACTGGCTCAACAACACCAGACCAGACAATTTTTGGCGAAACGGCATCAACAAATTGATCGAGAGGTGGGAAGAAGTTATAAAGAGCGACGGCGAATATATAATAAATTTGCTTATTGATATAATTATTCTTTTTGTTTAAATAAAAGTCCTTGGTAGAAACGCTTCTAATACAAATATTAAAGAGTATTCCTTATACTCAAAAGGAATTTTGTGCGTTATCCATATTTTTCCCCTATATCTATGTTATCTATAAACATTTTACATATGATTATATGAACTTTTGTGCATATATGTATGTATGTATGTATGTATAGACTATCTTCTTTTGTTTATTTTGGTAAGGAGGCTGAAATCAAAATGTCAGAAAGATGTTTAAAGCTGGCGTGATACTAATAAAATGTGGGGCATGCTCTCACTAAGAACGATACTATAACATTCATCCACCTCGGTCTATTTCCACCACGGAACCGCGTTACTATTTCTTAAAGATGGAGCCGCGTTTATGTCTATTGAAACAACAGGTTCCAGCGTGCAGGTTCCTCCAGATGGCATATAGAGACTTAACGCCATCTATAGTATCCATTCATCCCCTGGTTCATAAATGATGGTGGAGGGAAAGAATCATAAAAAAAATTTGCAATAGTCCGATACTTACAAACTATTGTCTGGTTGTTGTTGTTGTCTATACGTTTTACAGGGTCCCAGCATTGGGCTCGTTCTTCACTAAAACGTTCGCAATGGGCGGCAACGTGTTCTGCGCTCTCAGCAATATTCGAGCAACTGGGACAAAAATTGCTGTCAGCCAGCTGGAAACGGTTTTGGTATTCCAGGAAGCAGCCGCATCCGCTGAGTATCTGAGTTAAGCGCATAAATTACTATATCAATGATAAAATTGTAATCTAAATAAATTTATAGTTCAGCATTTTGGTTTCTCTTTCACAACCTGCTTATTATTACGGTAACCGTATTTTTTTTCAAAACAGCAGAAAAATATTATATATATTTACTTTTTACTATAAATTTAAGGATCTTATTGCATTTTGTACATAAATATAATTAATACTCGTACATACTTATGAGATCTTGAGTAAACTAAGATACGCCAGTAGGCAGTTCTTAAATGTTCAGTTTACATAAGAGTATAAATAAATAATTCATAAACGAAAAAAGTTGCAGTTCATATTATAAAGTTTTTAACTTACCATAAAAGTAGAACAATAAAGCAGAATAAAGCCAAAACCTTTTTGAACTCTACTTATTTTTGTATTCCTTTTTAAACTTTAAATAAGAGAAGAATTTTGCTATAAAAATACGTTTCATTTTATCTTCATCCCCACCTTTTCTTCTGTGAAAACATTATCATTGTTATGTATAGAAAATTTACGTTATCTCCGTAAAAAGCTTAAAAATGCCCACACATCTTTCTTCAGCTGGACGATGTTTTGGGTGCTCAAAAATGCAGTTGTTTGAGCCGATGTGTGAGAGCTCGCATTGTCGTGGTGAAGAGTGATCCATCTTTGGCGATTGGTTTTCCTAATTTCTTGGAAGACAACTGGCAAACAAATGGTTGTGCATCACTCATAATTTACTGTTCTAAGTTGTTCTAGTGATACGGTTGAGACATGTCCAGTTTTTCCGAAAAAACAGGCGACCATTTGCTTGGAAGTGCTTCGTGCGCGAACAACTTTTGTTGGATTTGGCTCATCTTGAAACACCTATACAGTCGACTGCTGTTTACTTTCGGGCTCATACGCGTAAATCCATCATTCATCACCTGTCACGATGTCATAGATGTGTTTCGAAGCCCCGCGATCGTATTTTTTGAGCGTTTCCTTCGACCAATCAACACGAGCCTTTTTTCGAGCGATTGACAAATTGTGTGGGATCCAACGCGAACAAATTTTTTTGACAGTCAAATGTTTATGCAATAGTGAATGTATGCTAGTCCCACTAATGCCTAAGATTGTCTCAATCTCACGATAGGTCACATGAGGATCTTGCAATATCAGTTCGCGCACAGCATCAAAGGTTTTCGGAACAACAACTGATTTTGAACGACCTTCACGAAATTCGTCTTGGAGTGAACTACGACCACGATTGAATTCACCATACCATCGATAAACACTGGTCCTTGATGGAGCTTCATCGCCAAAAAATGAATTAAGTTTATCTATGCAATGTTGCTGAGTTAATCCACGTCGAAAATTGTAAAAACTAATCGCACGAAAATGTTCACGATTTAATTTCATTTTTGGACCGAGATGAATCTTTTAAGTTACTGTAAACAACACAAATAGCGCTGGTGTTTCAAAACGTTCTGAGTACGTAAAAGCCAAAAAATGCCAAACTTTGCGATACAGCTGTCAGTTGCCAGATTGCAACACCAGGGTTGCCAAATCCCGAAATATAAAATGCACCCCAGGGATTCAACAGGATTAGATGATTTACTCGTAAGCAGGTAGATTTTTGCCGAACAATTTGGAAATAATTGTACAATGATCTCTGCGCTGAAGTCTGACTTCATTTTGTGCATTAAAGGTAAATTTTTGGCTTAGCCCTGAAGGCTGACTTTATCGTTCAAATGACTGCCACGACTGGCTTTACAGTAGACCATTCGATGAACCCAATTTTTAAGCACATTTTCGATTGTTTGGGCTCCAATTTTATGAATGGCAACTTCCATTTCGTGTTTTAAAGCATCAATCGTCTCTGGATGGTTTGCATAGCATTTGTCCTTAACGGCTCCCCACAAAAAATAGTCCAACGGGCTTAAATCACAGCTCCGAGGCAGCCAATTGATATTGGAATTTCGGCTGATTATTCGGTTTTCAAAAACGGTAGCCAAAAGTTCAAGTGTAACTTTGGCAGTGTGACAAGTTGCCCCTCCTGTTGAAACCAAATGACGTCCATGTCATCCTCTTCAATTTTTGGAAACAACTCGTTGAACATGTCACGGTAACGCTCGCCATTTACTGTAATCGTGGCTCCTCGATCATTTTTGAAAAAAAAATGGTCCGATGATACCGCACCAAACAGTGAGTCGTTGTGGATGCATTTGCTTCTCTACAGTAACGTGTGGATTTTCTGAGCCCCAAATCCGACAATTTTGCTTATTGACGTAGCCACTGATGTGAAAATGAGCTTCATCAGAAAAGGAGAAGAAGACTCACCACATTGGAAATAGGTTTTCAATATTTCCTAATTTTGTTCAAGCGTATAGCGTCCCATTTCGTAAATGTCAAACCTTTAAGAAAATTATGAACACATTTGGCATGTCATTTGTTACCATTCTAAAAAAAATAGGTGGTGCAAAAAGCAAACGCTATATGGCCCACCCTATAGAAGATAGTGAAGTGGTTAGATAGTCACAAACCAGCTGAAGAAAGATGTGTGGGCATTTTTAAGCTTTTTACGGAGATAACGTAAATTTTCTATACATAACAATGATAATGTTTTCACAGAAGAAAAGGTGGGGATGAAGATAAAATGAAACGTATTTTTATAGCAAAATTCTTCTCTTATTTAAAGTTTAAAAAGGAATACAAAAATAAGTAGAGTTCAAAAAGGTTTTGGCTTTATTCTGCTTTATTGTTCTACTTTTATGGTAAGTTAAAAACTTTATAATATGAACTGCAACTTTTTTCGTTTATGAATTATTTATTTATACTCTTATGTAAACTGAACATTTAAGAACTGCCTACTGGCGTATCTTAGTTTACTCAAGATCTCATAAGTATGTACGAGTATTAATTATATTTATGTACAAAATGCAATAAGATCCTTAAATTTATAGTAAAAAGTAAATATATATAATATTTTTCTGCTGTTTTGTAAAAAAATATGGTTACCGTAATAATAAGCAGGTTGTGAAAGAGAAACCAAAATGCTGAACTATAAATTTATTTAGATTACAATTTTATCATTGATATAGTAATTTATGCGCTTAACTCAGATACTCAGCGGATGCGGCTGCTTCCTGGAATACCAAAACCGTTTCCAGCTGGCTGACAGCAATTTTTGTCCCAGTTGCTCGAATATTGCTGAGAGCGCAGAACACGTTGCCGCCCATTGCGAACGTTTTAGTGAAGAACGAGCCCAATGCTGGGACCCTGTAAAACGTATAGACAACAACAACAACCAGACAATAGTTTGTAAGTATCGGACTATTGCAAATTTTTTTTATGATTCTTTCCCTCCACCATCATTTATGAACCAGGGGATGAATGGATACTATAGATGGCGTTAAGTCTCTATATGCCATCTGGAGGAACCTGCACGCTGGAACCTGTTGTTTCAATAGACATAAACGCGGCTCCATCTTTAAGAAATAGTAACGCGGTTCCGTGGTGGAAATAGACCGAGGTGGATGAATGTTATAGTATCGTTCTTAGTGAGAGCATGCCCCACATTTTATTAGTATCACGCCAGCTTTAAACATCTTTCTGACATTTTGATTTCAGCCTCCTTACCAAAATAAACAAAACAAGATAGTCTATACATACATACATACATACATATATGCACAAAAGTTCATATAATCATATGTAAAATGTTTATAGATAACATAGATATAGGGGAAAAATATGGATAACGCACAAAATTCCTTTTGAGTATAAGGAATACTCTTTAATATTTGTATTAGAAGCGTTTCTACCAAGGACTTTTATTTAAACAAAAAGAATAATTATATCAATAAGCAAATTTATTATATATTCGCCGTCGCTCTTTATAACTTCTTCCCACCTCTCGATCAATTTGTTGATGCCGTTTCGCCAAAAATTGTCTGGTCTGGTGTTGTTGAGCCAGTTTTTAATGACCTTTTCATATGGTTTGACGGGGAGCGAAAAAGATGGCAATCGGTCGGTGGAAGGTCCGGGGAATACTGGGGATGCTAAAGAACTTCCCATTCGAGTTCTTGAAGCGAGGCATTGGCGACTTGTGCAACATGAGGCCTGTAGTTGTCGTGAAGCCGTATGGTTTCACCATGTCAATCGAGTCTTTTCAGTTAATAAAGGGTTTTTCAATAAGGGCGGGTAGATGTTGAAATGGAATAAAAAGGCGTTTGCTGTGGCACGTAGCGCCGTCCTGCTGGAACCACATGTCGTCTAGGTCCATATGGTTCAATATGGGCCATAAGAAATTGGAAGGGCCACCACGTCTACCAAAAAATGGGCGCAATGTGCGCAACGTTTGCGTTAATGAACACTCATTTTGATAATAAAGTTTTATCATTTGAACGTGCTGTTCAATCGTGTAACTTGCCATGATGATTTGGCATAAACAACTGAATAATAAACAAAAGATTTGACAGATGTCACCAAAACAAAATGGCTGTCACAGGGCGCCAAAATCGGCCCGCGCTTATTGAAAAACCCTTTAGTTTCATTCACGCGGTATAGCTGGGCAATGTAGACCTCCTTGTTTACTGTAGCATTCTTTTCGAGCATTTCCCAGTGCACCATACGCTCCCACTTCCACCAAACACATATCATGATCTGTTTTGCTTAAAGGTCCGACTTGACTCCCGACTTTGGTGTATCTCCTTTTGCTTTATATTGATGTATAGGCACCATTTCTCATCTCCTTTGACGATTCCTTACAAAAAGCACTATTTATGACCGCGAGTTTCCCGATGGCGAGCAAATGCTGAGAAGAAATTTGAATGCGACTTTTGTTGTTTCTTTTTTCGTTGAGCTCGTGAGACACCCAATTTTTGGTTAAATCTTCTTTAGTTAAATTATCCTTCAAAAGTGATTAGAGACGTTCTCCATCGAATGCAGAAGGCGTTCCGTTGCGTTACGTGTCATCGACGTCAAAGTCGCCAAACTTTGCAAACTATTTCCATGCTGTATACTCGTCTATGACACCTTCTCCATACACGTCGGAATTATCCCGTGCCTTGACCTCGATCAAAAGCAAAGAAGAGCAAGTGTCCCTTTCTGAAGTGGTCATTTGTTTGTAGGTAAACTGGAATAAATTTTTAGAACTGCACCTTACGATATTGGGAGAAGAATGATCAGGAAGGTAGTGCAACCTCCAGAATAGTACACAGAGACAGCTTCTCGTTATTTTTTGATAGAAATATGGTAAAGGTTTCTGCGATCTTGAATACCAACAGAAAGCTTCGTAGAATTTTTTATTTTTTTTTAATTCAAGGCCAATATAGCCTTCTAAGCCTGTAAATCTATGTTCAGCAAAAAATGGGGTCTCGAGCCACGTGTCGTACTTTGGATGTACAACTTAGAGGTTCTGCCAATTTTGACATACGGTTGCCTAGTTTGGTGGGTAGCTCTTCAGAAGGGCTACAACACCACTAAATTAGAGAGAGTGCAGAGAGCTGCATGTGTGGGCATCACTGCTGCCTGTAGAACATGTCCCACCGCTACGCTCAACGTTATTCTCCACTTAATTCCTGTGGGTCTGCAGGTTAAATCCATTGCTGCTCAGAGTGCTATTAGGCTGAAGGAGATTGGCCTTTGGAGACAACTTCCTGTAGGACATAGTAGCATCTTCAATCAGACCTCTCCATCCGCAAACTGTGCTTTATGGGTTGTGCTAGGGCTATCTTTCCGAGCAGACAAGATTGGAAAGAGGGGAGAGTTGGTGCGGATATAGATGCCTCTGTTTTCACTGACGGATCCAAAATGGAGTCTGGAGTGGGAGCGGGGGTCTACTCTAAATCAGCCAGCATTTCGGTCTCCTTTAAACTGCCGGAGACAAGCAGCGTCTTTCAAGCAG
This sequence comes from Anastrepha fraterculus, assembly GCA_037575425.1. Classification (NCBI taxonomy): domain Eukaryota; kingdom Metazoa; phylum Arthropoda; class Insecta; order Diptera; family Tephritidae; genus Anastrepha; species Anastrepha fraterculus. Next base: position 8,018 of record JAYXIM010016218.1, read on the forward strand.
AGGTCTTCGCGATCCTGCAGGTATGCAAAATGCTTCGGGACCGCTGTTGGGAGGGTGACATTAATATTTTTTCCGATAGCCAAGCTGCAATCAAGGCACTGTCGTCGCCGTATTGCAGCTCTCTTCTCGTGAACTCCTGTAAGGAGGAACTCAAACGTCTCGAACGTGCAGGAAACATTTCCTCCATCTGGGTTCCTGGGCACAGGAACATAGAGGGAAATGAAATTGCCGATGAGCTCGCCCCCTTCTCAGACATCGGTATCCCCTTGGCCGTCGTTAAAGGGAAACTACACAACTTCTTTCTAAGAAAAGCGCAAGACAGATGGAGGTCTGTCTCATCGTGTGCTATTTCAAAAGCACTATGGCCTCAATACGATAGAAACAGAACGCTTAAGGTGATGGGAATCCCCCGCCATTCAATTTCCAAACTCATTGCGGTGATCAGTGGTCACTGGGTGATCGGCACTCATGCGGAGAAGCTTGGAATTCCGTACAACCCCTATTGCAGAAGCTGTGGGGATCCTGCAGAGAAAGAGATTGTGGAACACTTTCTCTGCAAATGTCTGGCGGCTAGGCGCTTGAGATACCTTTGCGTGCCCTTTCTGGATGGCTTGATGCAATTCTCCAGCCTAGATCCCTTTTCTCTCCTCCGCTACATCAACAGCACTGGATTGCTGTAGACGGTTTTCTCTCCTCCCTAAATCCTTTCACGGGTAGTGGTCCAGATTATGGTATCAAAACGGCACGTAAGTGCTACTTGTAGTGTACATGGGGTACTCTTGCCATCCTACCTACCTAATTCATTTCTTTATTGCGATCTATTTTTTAAACATTAAGCAATATTTTCATTTAAAACTATTTAATAAATTTAAGAGACACTTATGGAATGCAGTGATGCAACCATTTACTAATTTTATGATAAATAATAATATAGTCTGTTGTAAATTATCTCTTGAGTCTGGTTGGTTATTTCTTTGACATTGGAGTCGAGAGTTGTGTGATGTAGCATACTTTCTTATTTCTTCAATTATTGTAGGTACTTTGAGATCACGATGAATTTGGGCATTTGTAATATAAAAAGGGCGTTTGAGTTCATTCTGAGGGGTTTCGACTGGAATCTTTGAAGTATTTCGCTGCTTGAGTTAGCTGCAGTGCCTCAAAGTTGGATGCCATATGTCCACGGGGGTTTCAAGATAGCTGAGTAAAGTGAGTAGAAAATGAAAGCTCACATATTACACCTCGTCCATATTATATATTTGCTTGCTGATAGATTCAAAATTTTGGAATTATGATATTGCCAAAATAGAGATTGACAGGCAAAAGCGTTTGCAACGAGTTGTGGCGAAGGATATTGTTCGCATGAATTTTATTCAAATTAAATAAATGTTGCTTTCCAATCAATACTATTACACTTTTTTCCATGCCACCATGTGGGACTTTAATTTATAAAACTAGGCGGAACGAGTTTTTTAATGGTCAGAATCAGAGAGGTCTAGAACCAGAGGCCTCTGCCACTTTTCTTTCTTATATTTATATTCCTAGGAACCTACATATATATATTCCCATATATTCTTATATTCTGTTTATATTCCTAGGAACTGTAGAAATTTCACTTTCCACGAAATACTTTGTTATAAGTAAACATAAAATGTATTTCAAAAGAAGCGCCTAGAAGTTGTTTTAAAATAAAAAATGTAGAAATTTAGATCTTTTCAGTTTTCACTAGAAACTTACAGAAACTAAATGAGCAAATGGATTTCAATAAAGCACTGGAAATACGCTTATCTAAACTTGAGATATGCTTATCAGAATCTAACCATGTCTAAAACCCTAAAAATACTACTATGGAACTCGAATGGACTACTAAAGCACAAAAATGAGTTGTAGATTGTACTCAATTCGGAAAATGTTGATGCTGTATGATATCTGAAACGCATTTCTCAACGCAATCATACATAAAAATTAAAAACTATGAAACCTATCATGTGATTCATCCAAGCAATAGTGCCCGAGGTGGTAGTGCAATAATAATAAAAAGCTGCATCAAACACTTCGAAGAAGAAAAAGTTTCTGATGATGACTTCCAAGTTACAGCAGTAACCATTAGTGAAGATCAAAACCCCCTTTCGCTTATCGCACTATACAGCCCCCCAAGATACCAGATCAAATGTGAACAATATTATAAACTATTAAAAAGATATAAAAATAGATTCATCATGGGTGGAGACTTTAAGGCTAAAAACGTATACTGGGGTTCATGACTAACTACAACGATAGGAAGAGAATTATATAAGGCAATGCAACTTGCTGGATGTGATGCGGTCACAACATGCAAACCAACGTACTGGCCAACTGATTCCGAAAAAATGCCTGACCTAATCGATTTCTTCATAGTTAACAAAATATCTCGAAACTTTCTAGAAATTGAAGATAGTGATTATCTAAACTCGGATCACTCACCAATATTTTTGTCTCTCAGCGAGCATATCGTTTTTAAAGAACATATGGACAAGTTGAGTAACCGATTCACAGATTGGCATTACTTCAAGAAAATTCTACAAAATTGCAAAAATAATGCAGTACAAATAATTAATGAGGAACAATTAAATAACGAAGCTCAAAATTTTACGTCCAACGTGCAACTTGCCGCATTAAAAAGTACTCCAACTATTAAAAAAACCGCAGTCATTACTCAATACCCAAAGGACATCAGAGATCTTGTTTCACTAAAGAGAAAACTTCGCAGTAAGTGGCATCAAACACGAGCACCAATAGATAAAACTAGGATAAACAAAATGACTAAAGACCTTAGTCGGAAAATAAAGACTTTATGGAAATGCACAAAGTACTTAAAAATGCCACAAATGCACTGTCCTCCTCTCAAGATAAAAGAAGGAAAATGGGCTAATAACAATTCCCAGAAAGCAGAACTATATGCAGATTATCTAGCTGATATTTTTACACCTCATGAGGCAACATCCGAAAGCCTGTCTACATCCGTGCTCCAAGAGTTTGAGGAAATTCCACGACGAAATTAAAATGCTAAAAAATAAAATAACCCCTGGTTTCGATATAATCACTGCAGAAATACTCAAGCAGCTTCCACCTAAAAGCATCCAAATTCTCACTAGCATAATGAATGCATCTTTTAATTTTCATTACGTTCCTCTTCTCTGGAAAACTGCGGAGGTTATTATGCCCCAAAAACCAGGCAAATCTGGACATGAAGTTTCATCGTATAGACCTATATTACTCCTACCTGTGATCTCAAAGCTGTTTGAAAAGCTGTTGATTAAAAGACTCAATAAAATAATAGAACGAAAAAAAAATAATTCCAACACATCAGTTTGGTTTTGGAAGTAAACATTCTACAATCGATCAGGTACACAGGATCACGCACGAAAAAGCACTCGAAAATAAAAAAGTATGTTCTGGCTAATTCCTCGATGTGGCAAAGGCATTCGATAAAGTTTGTCACACAGGTTAGCTTTTTAAACTAAAATTAATACTTCCTAAGCAATACTATGAAATCTTGGAGTCGTACTTATCAGATCGCTATTTTCGAGTCAAGCAAGATGATGCTTATTCAAGTCTTCGACAAATAAATGCAGGAGTACCTTATCTTAACACATGACCTACCGTCTGATCCTAATTACGTCACATCAACGGTTGCAGATGACACCGCCTTGATTGCAGTTGGTGAAACTGAAAACGAATCGACAGCCACATTACAAACCGCGTTAAATACTCGTAAGATCTGCCGGTGGACTAATACATGGAAAATTAAACTTAACCAAAAAAATCTGTACACGTAGTTTTCACAAACACTAAAATACAACATATACCACTATACATAGATGATCAACAGGTCCCATACTCAAACTATGCGAAGTACCTAGGTATGACACTTGACTGCAAACTTCGATGCAAAGAGCATGTCAAGAAAAATAGGCAAGAATTGGACATCAAACTCAAAAACATGCAATGGCTCATGGGTAGCAGATCAGCTCTCACGATAGAAAACAAGCTTTTAATTTACAAGCAGATACTAAGGCCAGTATAGAGTTATGATGCGCAGCTATGGGGGTGCGTCAGTCAAAGTACGAAAACCCAAATCCAACACTTCCAAAATAAGGTCCTTAAGTACTGCAGAAGTTCCGACATTGAGCGCGACCTTAAAATAAACTCCGTCAATACTGAAATCGCAAAGATTGCAGTTGCCCATAAAGAAAGACTAATAAGCCACATCAATGAAGAAGCACTTAATTTAATTGAAACCAACGAATTAATACGAAGGCTCAGACGCACTAAACCTAGCGATCTCATACCTCCATAGAAATGCTTTATGTCTTGTAGAGTGAAAATTGTGTAATGTTATCATAATTAAGTTGCTTGTTAGTCATCTGTAAATATTTATGAACTAGTTGCAATAAAAAATTAAAAAAAAAACTATTTTTATTTAAAAATACGCCTCTTACCAAATATACTACATATGTGAAAAATCAAATAATTTAAATGTTCACCATGACCAGGTGTACAGGTAAAATCCGCCGCTTGAAATCGACGTGGAAAGTTGTTCAGCAACACTTTGCGCTACAGCAGCAACTTCTCAACACAATTTTTAGATTTTGGTCTGCCAGTCCTTTTTCTATACTCGCTGGAACAAAAAAAAAATTGTTTTTTTTTTAATGTTTTCACCAACCTTTGAATTGTCACCTCATTCGGATATTGTTTCCACGATTATTTTCCACCAAAAAATCACGAATTTTGCGATGTGTTGTTCTTAAATATCGACCATAAGTTTCAATAATTTTAATGCGTTGCTCTATCGTGTAAAATTGTACATCTGTTTACCTGGCAAATATCAAATATCAAGTATGAAGGTACCGTCTGGGAATTATTCATTACTAACTTCTAGGCGTCACTTTTGAAAGACGATTTATATGTGAGAAATTCTCTATTACCTGAAAAATAGTAACCTGCCCTAATGCACATGAATACTCACAGACATATACGTATATGTAAAGTATAAGTAGTATTTTTTGTTGCTTTTACCTTTGTAGTGCTGTCTGGCAGTGATAAGACTGATATTTAAGTAAAAGGGTTCCTTAGCATTAAATAGATATGAGCCAAAATGATTTTTTATTGAATTCCAATAGTGGAAATTCGAGTCGGTGCTTTGAAGGCAAGAAGTATGTGTGGCAACCCTACTAATTGATGACAACTGGCATCGACACCGATGCGTATGGTGAACGAACGAAACACGTCGAAGGGATAGCGAGTGTCATCGAGGGCGATTGAAATCAATCTGATATATTTTGTATTTGTTATTTGTTGTGTTAGAAGTTGCGTTTAATAAATAAACATATCGTAAATATCGCAGTTAATACAGTGGCGACGAGAGAGGAAAAAAATAAATATAAAGACGGGACAAGAAAAAAAAAACTAAAAGTGAAGAGAAAATTTGGCATTCAATTGCACAGGCATTAAATTGCCAGTTGAAAGGAACCAGAAAAATAAAGAGAAAAATTCGGCATTCAATTGCACAGGCATTAAATTGCCAATCGAAAGAAAAGAGAAAATTCGGCATTAAATTGCATAGGCATTAAATTGCCAGTTGGAAAGAACCTAAAAAATTAAAGAGAAACATTCGGCATTAAATTGCACAAGCACTAAATTGCTATTCGTTGTAGGCATTCGATTGCCAATGAGAGCTGGCATTAAATTGCATATACATATATAAAAACATAAAGGTATATTAATATTAAAGAGTAGTAGCATTAAATTGCAAGAGAATGCGAGTAAGAAGAAAACTAAAACAGAGAGTAGACAATTCACAAATTTAGTATACGAATGTACATGTATATGTATTCTATTTGACAGCGATGTCAACAATCAAGAAAAATGTGACAATAACCCAATCTAGCATGGCCGCGCGACATGCGTAATACAGAAAAATAAAGTATTCTTTCTTCTAAGCGTCAAATCGCATAACAAAATATCATACGCTCGTGTATGAGAACTTCATGATACAAGAATAGACGGCGTGCGTTTATGTTGGGTTGAGGTCAAGCCGGAATTTGCTCACATACGGAAAACTCTGTTAATGGAATACATATGTATGTACATACGTGGTTATAAAGCATTTGTTTTTTTGTAGGCATAATTATCCTAAGAAAATGACGAATCCCAGTGTGGCACCATTTCTATGCGACGTGATGGACAAGTCGATAATCCGAACAGAGTGGGAAAAATGGTTTCGATCGTTTACGTTGTACTTGGAAGCAGAAGATATTACCACTGCGTCTAAGAAAAGAAGTAAATTGCTACACCTTGGCGGCACTCAACTACAAGAAGTCGTGTATAACATTCCGGACGCACTGGTAGAAGCAAAAGAAGGTGTAGATCCATATGAGGTGCTCGTGGGTAAATTGACGCAACATTTCTCTCCAAAGAGGAACTCGACTTTCGAACGGCATCTATTTAGGTCCCTGAAACCAGTGGAAGGGGAGACCCTAAATAAATTCATTTTGAAACTAAGAGGTCAAGCGGCTAAATGTCAATTCGGCAAGACCGAGAAAGAAGTTATAGAAACCAATATAAAAGATAAACTTATCGATGCGTGGGCACCAATAGATTTAAAAAAACGACTCCTTGAAAAAGAACATGATTTACCGCAGGTTATTGAAATGTGTCAGATACACGAATCAATAAAAAGCCAAACGACAACAATGGGGTCTGACGAAGTACCACTGAACGTAAACAAAATCGCTAACAAAACTAATTTCGATACTGCTGAATGCGAAAGATGTGGGCGTAAAGGGCATACGAGTAATAACTTTAACTGCCCGGCTAAGAATGCTAAATGCAATAAATGTATGCTACAGGGTCATTTTGCAGTGAAGTGTAAAACAAAAAGGGTCAAACGCGAACACGGAAGTAGTGGTTATGATAACTTGAAACGGCGGCGCATGACAACATCTAGAGTGCGTTGCATAAATAATGAGAGTGAGATGATGCCGGAAGAAATGCGGGAGTTTGACTGTTTTAAAATTGATACTGATACGGGCGATGAGATGATAAGATGCTCTGTTGGTGGTCAAACGATTGACATGGTAATAGATTCTGGATCTCGATTTAATTTAATAAGTGAAGGAGATTGGTCGAAATTACGAAACGGACAGGCCGTAGTGTGGAACATCCGGTCCCACTCTCCCAATCAATTCAAAGCGTATGCCGCGGATAAGCTTTTGAGAGTGTTGCAGGTATTTGATGCGCCAATCGCTACAGCGCATGCAGAAATGATTACTACCTTTTATGTTATTGAAAAGGGAAGTCAATCACTACTAGGGCGTGACTCAGCAGTAAAACTAAATGTTTTGAGAATAGGCTTAAATGTCCATCGAATTGAAAATAAAAATCCATTTCCAAAAATTAAAAACATTAAAGTTAGTTTAGCAATAGATCATAGTGTCCGGCCAGTCCAGCAACCAATAAGACGCATTCCGATTGCATTAGAGGCGAAAGTGGCGGAAAAGATTGATGAAGCATTACACCAGGACATAATCGAACAAGTGCCAGGGCCAAGTTTGTGGATATCACCGGTGGTAATAGTATTTAAACCTAATGGGGACGTGAGGCTATGCATCGATATGAGGCGCGCAAATGAGGCCATACTACGTGAAAACTACCCCCTACCCACCTTCGACTCCTTCATGACAAAACTAAGACATGCAAAATTTTTCTCGAGGCTGGATCTAAAAAACGCCTATCACCAAATTGAACTCGATGAGGCCAGTCGAGAAATAACGACGTTTATCACGCACAAAGGACTATTCCGGTACAAAAGGTTAATGTTCGGCGTGAATGCGGCACCGGAGATTTTCCAACGCATAATGGAAGAGTTGCTATCACCTTGCAAGAACGTTCTCAACTATATCGACGATGTAATCATATTCGGAAGTTCGGAACAAGAACATGACGAAGCGGTAAGGGACGTCATGCGAATATTTGATGCGAATGGTGTCGTATTAAACACAGATAAATGCGCTTGGAAAGTGAAGGAGCTAAAGTTTTTGGGGCACATGTTATCCGAACAAGGCTTCACAGCCGATCCAGAGAAAGTGAAATTAATCGGAGAATTTCGAGCACCAAAAACCAAAGACGAGGTAAGAAGTTTTCTAGGCCTAGTTACGTACATAGGGAAATTCATACCAAAATTGGCGGATATTACTGAGCCTTTGAGGAGTCTCCTAAAATCAAATAGCACTTTCATCTGGGGTTGTAATCAAGAACAAGCGTTTAAAAAACTTAAAGCTTATCTAGCGCAAATACCCAACTTAGCATTCTTCGATCCAAAGAACAGAACCCGCGTAATAGCTGACGCCAGCCCAGTAGCCTTAGGAGCAGTCTTAATTCAATTCGACACCGTTGGGGATCCGAAGATAATCACGTTCGCTAGCAAGAGTCTTTCAGACGTTGAAAAAAGATATTCTCAAACAGAGAAAGAAAGCTTGGCTCTGGTTTGGGCAGTAGAGAAGTTCTATTATTATTTAGCAGGATTACAATTCGAATTGGTCACAGACCACAAACCCCTTGAAGCTATTTTTAAACCGACATCCAAGCCACCTGCCAGAATTGAACGTTGGCTCCTAAGACTACAAGCTTTCAAATTTAAAGTAATTTATCGCGCTGGAAGGGAAAATATAGCAGACCCCTTATCGAGACTAGTCAAATTTTCAAGTGGCGACGTATTTGATAGCAGCTGCGAAAATGATGTTTTCCAAATCGTGTGTAGTTCCGTGCCAGCAACTCTTACAGTAACTGTCATTGATAAGAAAAGTACAGAAGATGATCACATAACTGATGCAATCAGTCACATAAGTAACAATTCGTGGAGCTCGGGAACGTCCAATATATATTATCCGTTCCGACTAGAACTTGCGGTGCTAGGCAATATACTCCTGCGTGGGAGACGCATCGTGATTCCCGAATCTCTGCGGCAAAGAGTACTGGAACTTGCACACGAAGGGCACCCAGGGGAGTCGGCGATGAAAAGACGACTAAGAGCGAAGGTTTGGTGGCCCCTGATTGACAGAGAGGTGGAACGTTTTGTTAAAATCTGCCGAGACTGTTTACTGGTATCGCTACCAAACAATCCAACCCCAATGCACAGACACAGATTCCCCGACGGACCATGGCAATGTGTGGCAACGGATTTACTAGGTCCACTTCCCAACGGGGAATATTTACTCGTGTTGATAGATTATTTCTCGCGCTATCAAGAGGTTGTGTTCTTAAGGAAAATAAATTCCGAAGCTCTTATAAAAGCAATGCAAGCCATCTTCTCTAGACTAGGGTTACCCAAATCCTTGCGTACCGATAATGGGAGACAATATGTGAGCAATGAGTTTAGAGAATTCTGTAGAGAGAATAACATTGAGCTAGTCACAACACCGCCGTACTGGCCTCAAGCTAACGGAGAGGTCGAGAATATGAATCGATCACTAGTGAAACGTTTGAAAATTGCCCACTCTAACAAATTGAACTATAAGTCAGAGATACAGAAATTCTTATTGATGTACAACGTGACACCTCACAGCACAACCGGGTCTACACCAACGGAATTAATGTTTAATCGAACCATTCGCGACAAGATCCCAGACATACGTGATCTAACAGAAGAAATCGGTGATTCGTCGGCAAGAGACTTGGACTGCATAAATAAACATAAAGGGAAAGAGAAGGCTGATGCAGCAAGACAGGCGAAGAGCTCGGACATTGGAGTTGGAGATATTGTGCTTTTAAAGAATGTGGTATTCCCGCATAAGTTAACACCAAACTTTGATACAACTGAATACGTTGTGATTGAGAGACACGGCGATGAGGTTCAGCTTTCAGGTAATGGTAAGGTGCTGCGGAGGAACATTAATCATGTTAAGAAAATTCCCTCCGCTTACCAAGAACAAGTCAGTGAGTCAGGGAAAGCACCGGAAACATTGCTAGATCCATCAAGAGAACAATATTCAACACTATCCAGGAATTCAGGTGCGGAGGAGGCAGGCACGTCACAAGGGTTACTACGTCCTAAGTCAGCGGCTAAGGTCACATCACCACCTGCTTCAAACGTGTGCACCGGCGATCCACCGTCAGCTCAGCAGGAAGGGGTTAAGTTGAAGCTGAAAAAAATAGGAGGGATGTGGCAACCCTACTAATTGATGACAACTGGCATCGACACCGATGCGTATGGTGAACGAACGAAACACGTCGAAGGGATAGCGAGTGTCATCGAGGGCGATTGAAATCAATCTGATATATTTTGTATTTGTTATTTGTTGTGTTAGAAGTTGCGTTTAATAAATAAACATATCGTAAATATCGCAGTTAATACAGTATGCATTTACGTTTTTAGAACACCCACAAATATACATATGATGTTGAATACAAATTTAGCGTAGATAAGTTGAAATAGATTTAGATAAAACAAATCCGTATATTTTAATTTTTTCAATCATTTTAATTTAAAGTTAAAATTTTTTTTTTTTATTGAATCGTATTTAATAATTATTCATTTACATGTCATATCATTACACCGAGTCTTAAAAACTAACAAGTATAATTTTTTTAACAATAAATTTAGAAATTCAAACTACTGAGCCCGCCATCTATCGTTACGAATTTGAACTAGGTATTATTTGAAGAATGGTAACACTTAGCTGTCATCTGATTTGACAGAAATTTAGTTTTATTCTTCCGCTGAACGCGATTTGACGCCGTTGGATTATTATCTTTGGGGTGCCGTCAAAGACCAGTGTTATGCCAACAAACCAGCAACAATTGATGCACTGAAGACCAACATACGCGATGTCATAGCTGAAATACAGCCGCATACAATCGAAAATGTGTTGAAAAATTGGACCGACCGTATGGAATGGTGCATGGCTAGCCGAGGCAGCCATATGAATGAAGTTGTGTTTCATCATTAACCGGAAGGATTGTACTTCAAAATAAAAGAACAGTTTGGAAAAATATTGAGTAGTTTCTTTTTTATAGCATTTTTAATTCCGTAAAGTTATATGGCGGACCCTTTATATGTTGTTAACCACTAAATCCTGTGGTTTTTTCCTTTTTAGACGTCTTGTGTATAGCTCTTCATCATTTAAAATATAATAGAAGCTTCGGAGTTGAGGTGATTCAGCAGCCGTGTTGCATGTTTCGCTGCCATGAGAGTAAAGCCATGTCAAGTGATCCTCGAAAATTTCACTAAGTCACGGATTTTAGGGCAAGATGTCTCGTTGTGTAGTCAAAGTCATGTTAACGCTGTTCTATAAATATTTCGCGCAAATTCCAAGTTTAGCAATTGTTATTAACAATCAAAGTTTTAAGCAAGATTAAATTGAAAAATTAATTACTCCAAAACTTTTGGATTGTTTAACAGCGTGAAGAAAACATGAAAAAATGCAACTGATTACAACAAGTTATTATTTATTTATCTATTTGTCACAATAAAAAGAGTTATTAACACTTAAAAAATAGTAAAGACAATATTTGA
>JAYXIM010016247.1:0-30500 GCA_037575425.1 Anastrepha fraterculus
CAAACCCTAGTTTTCGTTATCGATAGTTCTCATGCAGCTAGTAAACACGCAACAGGTAAAGAAAATTGGAAATATTAGGTGGGTAATCGATCTGTATTTTCCTGATAAGGTTTCAGAAGATATAAACGTTTGTTAAGACTTAATATTTTTTCACTGAAAATCCATATCTAAAAACGTGCTTACAAAAATAACCTCAACTAAGAACAAAATGTTTGAATAGTTATTTTGTCCTCAATCTTGTCAAATTAACTAAAACTCATACTAACCTACCTTTGTTATCTACCAAGACCAAAAATATTAGCAAGTTTTCTCGGCTAAAGACCAAAATACCGCAGCCTACAAACTATAGATTAATATTTATCGAGTAAACTTCTTCTAAACTAAGCATTCAATATTCTTTGTGTTTTATTTCCAGCTTTACTTAAGGTACTAGACGGCAAATAAATAAAACGAAAATAATTCAATCTTTGAAGCGTTTGAAGTTACTGACAGAAAAGGAGCGGTATTCCCTATTTGAAGAGGTCATAGATCGAAAAAACTTGAAAAATGGCCGATCAGCAAAAACTTTCGCTATGTCCTCGTCTTGTCGACTACATGGCAATTGTAGGAGCCCGTACTACTCCGCCCATGCCAAAAGGACTACCCGGCAATAAAACGCCACCTGTGCAGGTGAGTCAAAATGGGTAATCTTTTGTATTTCCTATTTATTTTGTGAACCTCCCCAAGGTAAGTGAAACTGCATATATTTTAATAATTTTATTTATGTTAGTAATCCTGGCTAAGTTAAAGAGAGCATTATACCTATACCAACGACATGTTTACTTCCGTTAAATAACTCCGACTTCATGCCATTACGCATTTTACACTCTAAAAAGGCAAGAAATACGAAAAATTCTTGCTAAAAATCCCTCAACGCGTTTGTGGCAACCAAGAGCTTAGTTTAACGACAGCATTTCTGCATGTCCTCCTCGAACGAAACGTTTCCCATCTCCAGATGCTCAAATAAATTATCCTCTAGAGCGAGAGCAGTAAATCAAAGCCTGGTCTGAGGTTCCTCTGCTTCTTCTTGATTAGTGCAATAACGACAAAGTTTCTTTCTTTTGTTTTAGCCTTACATTAGGCTTTGTTTAGTTTTTCATTGGAAGTACTCGTATTTTTACGTGACGGCTCCAAAGCTTACAGCTCAAGCAAATGTATTGTAGTGAAGATAAATTAATAAGGCCTTGCATTTCGAGAGTCGAACGCTAGCAGTCGCAATTTATGGTGAGCATACACTGTTGGTTCCTTGGCTGCATACGTCGGTGCTCCCACCAAGACTCACCTTCTCGTTTTCGAATGGGGTTTTCGAAGTGATATTTTAAAAAATAGATTAGAAAGTGTACTAAGCAATGCAATTTCGAAATTTACTTTTGGCACGAGACGCTAAGAAAAGTTTATTTTTTCCAATTTCAGATCCCTGAGCTGTTGCGTCGATATCCACCATCGGACCATTCAGATTTCCCTCTTCCCCTTGACATGGTATACTTTTGCCAACCTGAAGGTTGTACCAGCGTAGGACCACGCCGAACTGGGTCTGCCATTCGTGACATGACATCATTTGTATTTGCGCTCACCGACAAGGATTCGGGCAAAACTCGATATGGCATTTGTGTTAATTTCTATCGACCGATTGAACGACATTCGACTAATTTAGAACGTGGTGCAGCTGGTGGAAATCATGGTGCTGTTAGTCTTGGGCAAAGCACCCGTGGACGTCGAAGCTCCGCTTTTCGACGCGAATCCTGGCGCAAGAGCATGGAGCGTAGCTCGGATTCGGCATTTAGTAGGCAAGTTGATTCTAAAGTCTCTCACTTACAAACTCATCCCAGCACAACCAAATACAACAACAAAAGCAATAAAAACCAACTCAATCCAAATTCGTTAATCATTATATCACATGATGCTAAACGACGTATTTTTTGTAATAGTTACGGCCTCTTAACTTCTTCTAGCGACTACAGAAGTAACGTCGCTCCTAGTGATTCGGATCGTGAAATGACATCACGTCGTGATTCGGATACACCGAATCAACACCACTTATCACATGGGGCGCACGGTCATATACAACAACAACAGCAACAGCAGCAACAGAGTCATCAACAACAAATACCAAAGCTGGGACTGATGGCACCATCCGCGGACTCAGAGTCAGGCGGCAGTCATTCGCCATCGCCACGCGCCTCACGAAAACGCACTAAACTGCGTAATCAGTCGCTTACCTCGCTCTGCATTATCTCACATCACCCATTTTTCTCAACGTTTCGCGAGTGTTTGTTTATACTTAAGAAGCTGATCGATGCCTGCAATGAGTCCTCATCGCCAAAGCGTTTGGGCGCTTCACAAAAGCTAAATCGTGACAATGTGTGGACGGTGCTCACTGGTCATGCTACCGAAGCTACCTCGTCTATTGTGTTGCACGATGTACGCGAGATCGAAACATGGATCTTGCGGCTACTATCCACACCAGTACCTGTACCTGGCTCCACGCGTGTTGAGGTATTTATATAGCATAAGATCTTGCTCAAATCCACATTATTGGTGTGTGTGTGCAACTTTTTATCTTTCACCACCTACAGGTCGAGGTACTGTCTCCAACCGTACATGAACCTCTGCTCTTCGCCCTGCCAGACCACACACGTTTCTCGCTAGTGGACTTCCCATTGCATTTGCCGCTTGAGCTGTTGGGCGTGGAAACATGTCTGAAAGTGTGGACGCTGATAATTTTGGAAAACAAAGTACTCTTTCAGTCACGGGACTACAATGCGCTCTCCATGTCGGTAATGGCATTCGTCACAATGCTCTATCCGTTGGAGTATATGTTCCCCGTGATACCGCTGTTGCCGACATGTTTGAGTTGCGCTGAACAATTGCTGCTGGCACCAACACCTTTCGTGATTGGTGTTCCAGGCACATTCCTAATGTACAAAAAGAATTTCCGGTAAGTTATTGATAGCTAGACAATCGAAGGCGAATAGTATTTAACTTTGAAACGCAAATAACTAGGCTACCGGATGATATCTGGGTGGTGGACCTGGACTCAACCAAATTGACACCGCCAACTGGTGGCTATGAGGAGATTCCACCATTGCCAGAACCTGAGGGTACCATACTTAAGAATCACCTGAAGCAGGTAAGTGAATAAAACTCGTTGCAAGCTGACAATAGCAAACCACAAAAGCTAATTATTGCTACAAATTATTGGACCTCTTCTAAACTACTCACAAAAGGAGTTTATTAACCAAATAATTTAAACGGTCTTTGTGGCAGTTCAGTGAAAAATATTATATTTATTATGCTTAAGTGTAAAAAACAAATTTCTATTAAAATTTGGTTACATGTTTGTACAAAATTTCTTTTCTTCAGTTTTATACCCTTTTATTTATGTCTGTACATATCTAATTATGAACTTTTATATCACATTTTTTGTGTATCATAATTTTACTATTTTAACTATTTAGTGTTGCCGATTATTTGTTTTATTCATTACATTTCATTAAATTCATTTTATAAATGCAACTCCAAATAATTTCAAATTTCATCTTCAACGCTTTACCTTGAAATTTAGTTGTTAAGTTTTAACCTCCTATTTTGCATACATACATATATACTTAAAACCGTTATGGTATCTCAATAAACAGTATGAACACACTTGGAGCTCTCCAAGACTCCTACTATACACACAAGGCTTACCGGACTTTTGCTGCTCTCTTCCCATTTCACCAAGCTGCTACTACTACTGTTTACTTTCTCATTCATTACATACATGTACAGTTACTACGTTGTTTATTCTTATACAAACTGTTTTCTTTTCGAAATTTTATTACATGAACACAGGCTATGCAACTTATGGATGAAGCTGGACTCGGTGTAAATATCTTTTATTTGTCATCTAACACTTACAAAAAATGTGTCATTCATTTCCTAAACTAACTACTATATCTGAGTTACTATTGAGTTGGCACGAGTTTCCATTTAATTAAAATAAGTATATTTATTGTGAATCCCCTTTATTTTGTTAAAATTTGTAGATGTGTTGTGCCTTCGCTAAAGTTAGTTTGAAGTAATTTTTATGTGTTGTGTTACATATTTGTGTACATATGCATTTGTGTATGTGCCTACTGTACAGCTCTTTTTATAGCGACGTCATACTCGTAGCACCCAAAGGCGGGAACTTCAGTTTTGTTTGCAACCAAGATAATTAAATAACATTTGGTCTGTTTATGTCATACGCCAGACACTTATGGGATATTTTATTTTAATATCATTTGTGAATTAAAACCATGACTTCGTAGGGAAATGTAGATTTTTCAATATTTTTTTTCTGAATGTGAACAGTTAGTGGTCAGAAACTAACTAAAAATGGGAAATATCGATAACTACCGATATTTTTTTGACGTGATAACGTCTTATAATTCGATTTAGCCGGCTGCACGCACGAAAAAATGCGTGGTTATCTTGCTCAATCGTCGTTACCTTGCTTGAACTGCAAGCGAGAGCGCGGAACGAGCGACAAAGACACAATCGGCCCCCGCGTTCGGCAACGTTCGACATCTGGCTCTCTCCTACTTGAGTGAGCATATATATGTACACATGCCCCACAAAGTCTGCGTTCACCCTACAATAACTTTTTAGTGAATGAAACACACAACCTGGTTTTATAATTTTTATAAATTTGTATATATTTATATGTTTATTATATGTTTAAGTTTCAAAAACAAAAATAAATTTCACTCACTGCGTTCAGTCTTAAAGTCTAATACAAAAACATGATATGCTATATGCAAAAATTAAATATAATATTTAGTTGGATAGCCACGTTGCTTCAGGACTTCACTCAGTTTATTTGGCAGTGAACTTACTAGTTTCTCTGTTTCCTCTGCTGTTATCTTCCTCCATTCTGCCTGCATGACACTCCGCAAAACCTCTTTACTAGTAATCACTTGCTGACGAATTATTTTTCCAATAGATCCCACAGATGCTTGATGGGGTTAAGATCTGGGGACTGTGGCGGTGTTTTAAGCTGTTTTGGGGCGTTGTACAAGAGCCAAAGCTTAACGATCTCGGCTGTGTGCTTCGGGTCGTTATCTTGTTTAAACCAAAATGTTCTTGATAAGCCGATATTTTCTGCACTTTGCTTTAAATTCCGTTTTAGTACGTTCAAGTATCCCCATTTATCCATCGTCGAATCAATAAATTCTTACTGACCCACCCCATTTGCTGCCATGCAGCCCAAAACCATAACCCCGCCACCTCCGTGCTTAACCGTGCCAACAAGATTTTGCTTTTCAAGAGCAGTTCCAGGTTTTCGCCAAACAATTTGACGACCTTTTATTCCGAATATACAAAATTTACTTTCGTCTGAAAATATTACTTTTTTCCAGAACTCGGGAGGCTTATTTATGTACTCATTAGCAAACTGAATGCGTTTACGTCTGTTCACAAGATAAATGAAAGGCTTTCTTCGGGCGACTCTACCATGGTATCCAGCTTGACGTAAAACTTTTCTGGTAGTTTCAGCGCAAATACTTTTTTTAAATGTTTGATTTATGTTTTCAACTAATTTTGAGGATGTAATCCGGGGGTTAACCTTTGCCAAATTGATTATAGAACGCTCTTCCCGGGTCGTTAATTTTTTCGTACCCCCTGACCTGGGCTTAGATATAAAAATTCCAGTTTGCCGAAAATTTGTTACAACTCGCTGAAAAGAGGAATACGTTCTCCCAATAGATTTTCCAATATTTCGGAAACTTTTTCCGTTTTTCCACAATTTTATAATTTTTTTCCTCTCAGAAACGCTTATTTCTTTTCCCTTTCATTTTTATCGCCGTAGCTCGGTCTGCGAAAGCGATATCAATCACTGACTGTCCGCTGTGGTTCCCGAAAGTGTGAACTCCGTGCTCATTCAATAGCACCAAATCCAGGGAAGCGAAGAAATCTTCCAATAACCGATATCTCGCATTGGTTTTCCTGCTACCCCATGCCAGCGACCAATCATTAAAATCTCCAGGGACCAGTATTGGGCATTTTCCCCTAAGCTCTATATCCAGCTCCAATATGTAAGGCGCTATTTCGGCACTAACTTCTTGCACGATAGCCTTAAACTCGTCTAAAGTGATGGGCTTGTTAAGGTGAACTAAGGACATGACTTAGCCTCAGTGACAATAAACGAAGGGCGTCAAGTTGCATGATCGAGGCGTCCAGTTGATGAATGCTCGGCGTGAGATGAATCAGGCATAAAATTTCTGACGAACTGATTTTAAATCGTATTAGGATAGATAAATAGATAGATGTCTTCGAGGCTTGCACTTGTACCTCAAACTATGTTGTGCCCTCTGCTCATCAGAGTACCTCATCTCGACCCAGTTCCCTTATTAAACTCAAGATTGAGCTGCGTTGGACTGGGCGTATGTGCCTTTCTTCTGGCTACAGTTGGTCACAATGTCTCTACTTTCTCCATTCAAGGAAATGGTTCATTGGAGTCTGCTCTGATTGGTCGCAGAAATGACAAGAATCAGTGGACCATATCCTGGTTATGTGCAGATGACTACACAGTCTGCAGTGACCTGAGAGAATGCCCATGAACATTTTCAGTTTATCCTTGGGGAGAGTTATGAGTTTTCTAAACCTTTTTTTTGGTTGTACCCTCCCAATATGAATTTCGCCTGGCGTAGCCCCATAGCTTGGTGCCAGGAAACCTCACTTAACATTAGCTCCTCACTCCTAAACTTCTACTTGCTGGTGTGTGATCGTATTTACGTATTTGCAACTGAGGCGTAACTTCGATAATATTTTTTAATAATTGCCACACGTTTAGCCAGCGTGAAATGAAGTATAATGAAAAGATAAACCTTCATAAATAATTTGAAACCTGGATATAATTGGTAAATTTTGCGGTTACCGTACACTTTTCCCAATCCATTTTTCCCAAAAGTCATTTTCCCCAAAAGTCATTTTTCTCAAAAGTCATTTTTCCCAAAACTTTTGTTCCCAATAAAATAACTCCCAAACCAATTTTCCCTAAACCATTTTCCCAATTCAATTAAAATCCTATTTTTCCCAAACTTGTTTTGGGGTTCCTCCACGGTTCTTGCCTGTTTTATGGAACACGTACGAAGCTACGCTTAACAATCAACACCGTACTAACAATATAAGCGAGGGGTGGCATAACAGATTTCAACTTATGGTTGGAAAAAACCATCCATCATTGTACTATCTTCTTCAAGAGTTTCTGAAAGAGCAGTGTGACACAGAAACAATTTTAAGACAATTAGACCTGAGACAAAAAGTAAAAGCAGCTCCAAAAAAGAAATGGTTACAATCAAAGATGAGAATGAGAAGTATAGTGGCTCAATATGAAGATTACAAAGGGAGCGAAATTTCTGAGTATCTTCGACTCCTTGGACACAATATCAGCCTCTAAAGAATTTTTACACATTTTATAATTTTTATATCATTAATAAATAGTTTTTTGCTCTTTGGAAAAAAATGTATTTGGGAAAAAAGTCTTGGGAAAAACAGTTTGGATGAAAAAATTTGGGAACATTTGCCTTTGGGAAAAGTAAGCATTGGGAAAAAAGTTTTGGGAAGAATGGATTGGGAAAACTGGTCGGCAACGAAATTTTGCAGCTGCTGAAACATATCAATTGGTAAAACCATTGTTGATATCGGGTTAATACATATTATAAAATCCGATTATTTTCTCAATGATCTTCTGCTTTATAATATTTAGATTGATTTATTGGATTGCCCAACTCAATATCCCATTCCAGCTCAATATTTGCACGAATCGATTTGGATTATTTTTATGAGTAGTGGCAGGATTGATATAAAATTTCAGTTTTGGTAGTAATAATAAATAAAATTATACTCGTATGAGGATGTACTCTTCCCAACATTTGCTGCTTGGAACATAACAGCATTGAAGATAAAACACCCGTAAATAATGGACATTTTTAAGAAACTATTTTTCAACTGAAAATAGGCGTTTTCATGAGTTAATCAATTCAAATATTATCAATTTGCCTTCATGGCTTACTCTTAAAAATATAATCATATTTGTATGTTTCGGTCCAAATCAACTCTGAAGGTCAGCCATGTTAAGCATCTTCTTGGGTTCCACGTTGTTGGTGTAACCTGCACAATAAATAATATTTTCAGCTGTGATAAATTAAGTTTCTACAATAAATATTTATTTCATCTTAAAAGCACAGAAATTACTTATCGCCTAGTAGTGCAGAAATCGTAGTTCTGAATTCTGTTCTTAGGCTAGAAGCAAAAGTAAAATATTTTCGATACGTTTTGGGCTTTATTAGAAAAAGCAAGTACTTCCATTATTTAATGAAAAGGATTTTTGCTGAGCTCGCAGTTTCGTTTACTACCAAGGCCAATTAAAACAAACTCAATTTCACCAATAACCCGCTCGATTTTCATACGAACTTACGGCCCGATTGTTTTTTGCTTTGTTTTACTTTTTCGTAACAAAAAAAACTTTTTGATATAATATCTTGTATTATCTGTACTGCTATCGAAGCCAGAACACATTTCCGGTATGTCACGCCGAAAAACACTGGCCTATTGAGCCACCAAATAAATAATTAAAATGTTAATTATAGGCAGTTTCTTTTGGGGGCTCGAAATTTAGTTCGAATTTGGGTGCTCTATTAAAAATGTTTTCTATAATTTTTTATAGGGTCCGAATCTGCTAGCAACGATGTCGAGAATTAAATAATTTTTTTAGTTCATAAATTATAAGTATTCCTTGAAATGTTGATGTGTTTTATTTTGTTGCCTTATTGTGTATGTGTTGTTGCCACTTTCGTTTACGCCTCTCTTTATTGTAAAGCATATGGTAAATTCTAAACATCTGATTATACTTGTACCTCCCGTTTTAAACTTTGCAATTCCTTTCTAAAATTCCAAATCAAAAACAGTCGTCTCGAAAAATAACTCCTCAACCTTTTCTCCATCATCCATCCGTACACTACCATTCCGTTTCATAATCAACCCCGTTAACATGCGCGATTGCATGTGAATCTAGGCATATTTAAGAAGAAACATAGATTTTTTATTTCGTAATGTTCTTGTTGCTCCATTTTATTGAGTTCCACCATCGGTCAGAAGTCTATAATTTCCCAATACTACTCAATCCTACTAATACACACATCTTATAGTTACTGCATAAACTAATTGATTACTAAAGCTCTTTCATTCCGATACTAGGCGTTATCCTCTATGTCGGCTTCCAATCAGGCCATATCCGCACAACAGCTTATGCCGTCGGTTCGCGACAGTCTTACAGAGCCAACTCTACTGGGGTGAGTTCCGTTCGCCAATCAAAATATATTTAATAATACTACAACAATTAAATTATTAAAGGGTATCTCAAGTCCGTTTGCCGCTACAGTCGCCCACGCAGTCCGCGTACACAAGTCAACGCAGCTCAATGTCGGCACAGGGCACTCATTCAAGGCAACCGAGTCCGATGAATTCGCCCGCTTTGAATCCATTTATCTATGGTACGGATGTAGACTCAGTAGATGTCGCCACACGCGTTGCAATGGTACATAACGTTTGTTAGTATACAAAAGACTTTAGTTTCACAACTATGTTTACCATTCGTTGCAGGTTCGATTTTTTAACGCTCAAAATACTCTAGCGAATTTCGCCGAGCATACTCGCACATTACGGCTCTACCCACGCCCCGTGGTAGCCTTTCAGATTAACAGTTTCCTACGTTCACGTCCACGTGCTTCACAGTTCCTCAATCAATTTGCACGCACACAAGCTGTAGAGTTCCTCGCGGAGTGGTCATTAACCCCAACTAATGTTGCCTTCTTGCGCGTACAAACCGGCGTAATGGATCCAGCTCAAGTTGGTGATAAACCAAAGTGGTTCGCTCACCAGCTTACACCTATACGGTTCTCTGTGTGGGATGATGGCAGCTCACTAAATGGTGCATTGCGTTCTCTCAAACAACTAGAATGCCAACCAACAGATGAGAGTGGTTCCGACTCGGAGGGTGCGGAGAGTTCAAGTTCCTCATATTCCTCGCTCAGTGACTTTGTCTCGGAAATGGTGTCTTCAGATCTATCGCCGAGTATACACGATGTTTTCGGTGCACATAATCGGCCTCATAATGTGCCACAAACGCTTTCATCCAATCTAGATCCAGCTTTAGTTTATCATCCGCCTAGTACTCTGCAGTATCCGGAAAGCATGTCTCATAAAATAGAGGTCAACGAAGATGAGGAGGACCAACGTGCTGAATCACCACTCTCGTCATCATCAAGTCGTTCCGATTTAAGTTCTCCCAGCCGTGATTCTGAATTTGAGTTTCCAGCTAAAGCAGCGGGACCTTTCGATTTGGCAGCACCGGCAGCAATTCGCCTGGAGGCAACTATACGGGCTGCCAGTATTGAGAACGAAGGGACTGATATGGGAGAACTAAAGAAATCACCAGTATTAACACATAAACAGCAACAACAGCACCACCAGCAGCGGCATACGGGTGAAATGGAGCATGTTGGTGTTGATAAGAAGCGTCCGGTATTGTAATTAAAATTTTTATAAATTTCCTTGATTAATATCTAATTTTTATTTATGTAAAGCCTCCAATAATACCCCCCGTCTCCAATATCCTCGCCCGCACTGGTAGCTCAGGTTCAAGCTCAAGCAGTCCTGGACGGCAAGGATCACAGGGATCTCTCTTTGAAAACTTCGCCTCGCATGCAAAGGAGCTGGTGCGTGAGACAACACGGCAAAGCAGCCAGGAAGGATTGTTGGCCCAAGTGGATAAGGTAAGCATGGCTATTACCTGGTGTTCATTTTAAATAATTGACTATAATATTTGTACATTATCCTTGGACCGATGGCGGCGTACACCCTTTTTGGGTGTTTCCTCCTATTTGTGGTGTGCGTCTTGATGTTGTTCCACAAATGGAGGGACCTACAGTTTCAAGCCGACTCCGAACGGCAGATATTTTTATGAGGAGCTTTTTCATGGCAGAAATACACTCGGAGCTTTGCCATTGCCTGCCGAGGGGCGATCGCTATTAGAAAAATATTTTTCTTAATTTTGGTGTTTTACCGAGACTCGAACCTACGTTCACTCTGTGAATTCCGAATGGTAGTCACGCACCAACCCATTCGGCTACGGCGGCCGCCGTCTACAAATTATTATTCTTTAACTAATAATCAAAAAACAGCATTATCTAAGATGCCAATAGGTCATGGAGAGATGAAGGTGCATACATATCAGTTAAGCTACTATGGCCACAAATGAACAAGAAAATAATAAAGGAACTGCTTAGCCTCTCAAGAGAGGATATCTCGAAGGTCGTGGCTTGCATAACCAGTCATTGGCTATTTGGCAGGTATTCCTTCAGACTAGGAGTTTTCTGGCATAAATATTGTAGAAGTTGTAGAGATGAGGAAGATGAAGAGGAAGAAACAGTTGAGCATTTTTTGAATATCAGAACTTTTTTATGCGACGCTGATTTTTTTATTAAAGGAGCGGACTTCAGTACATGCACACCTTTCTTTCTTTGCTTGAGACAATTTTAGAGCTCTTAAACAGTCCGACTATTCATAATGAAGCTTTTCCTTTCTAATGGTTTAATCTCCTAAATTTCCGTGTCTTTCATGAGGGTTGATACTTTAGTTTTGAAGGCGAGTTGCGTTGGTCAGATAAGAAGTATCTAAGCGGAATATTTCGCTATATAGTATTTGGCCTCATTTGAAATGGTGTTTTTTGGGTGCATAAGCGTGTAAAACGGAAACGAAAAAAGGTTCTTTATTTTTGTTTTCAGCATTTTTTGATCCTTTGTTAAAAAATACAAATGTTTTTTTGGCCATACGAAGCTCGTTCAAAAAGTTGTCAGACCTCAAAAAATAGTCTTTTAAACGAAGGTTTGTCGCTGGCAACACGGATTCCGGTACTCACAGGTGTCTGAAATCAAAGAGACAAAAAGGTCTTTGTTCAGTAGGAATATCGTAACTACGATCTTTAAAAAAACTAAATTTGCCGAAATGATGGACGTTCAAAGATGATAACCCGTTTTTTGACTCTTTTTTAACTTTCATGGTCCAAAAAAATACTACAAATTTGTCTCCCTAAATGGTCGTAGTTCATATGATGATAATGACATCAATTCTTTGTGATTTAAATTTTATTTGATTAAAATCGGTTCAGTATAACCGGCTTTATCTGTGTCCATTGTCCATGTGAAGACCATTTTTTGAAGGTTGACGACTTTTTGAACGAACCTCGTATGGCCAAAAAAAGTTATATTTTTAACAATGTATAAAGAAATAAATATAAATAAATACTGGCCTTAATGGTATTTCGTTAGTAAATTCGCTTATTAACATCTGCAACTTAGAACTGTGCAAGGAGCAATCGATGAATGTTCTCTTAATCATTTTTACGAAACTAAGCAAATAATCAAGGGCTCCAAGAAATGACTTGTTTATTACATTGCCTAAATTTTATATATTCTTGATAAACCAGCTTGTATGCATAGTAGAACCATTTTAAACAAAATGAATATTTGAAGCAAAGCAAAAAAAAAAAAATTAAATATAAAATTTAATTCAAATATTACGACATACATTTAAGAGAAGTAACTGCATTCGCAGCCATCCGAGCATGGTTAGAGGTCATGCCTTCAAACTAATTGACGAGATCCAGACCTGCATTAAATACTATATACCACTCGACTAACGAACCTTTGTGGCCCTTTGTTCCTCCCTGGAACCATAGCAAATAATAATAGCGGATCTCAAACGACTTACACCGAGAGTCTATTTCTCCTTCCCAAACTCTCATACTCTGTATACTGTCAATGCAATCCTATCACAATCCATGCCTATCTTTTATACACGGGCACTGTCGAAGCGCAAAATCCAAACCTCGTTATTCTTCGAGTAAGACCAGCACGTTCCAGAATTGCGCATGGTGCTAACCGTATTTTCACATATCCACTTACGTCCACTCGATTCGGTCCCACAACGTCGAAATAGTTCGTTTCATGGATGTAGCGTTAGTTGACATCCCCGCTGACAATTGATGATAGAGCCGATCTAAACAGGGTTCGGTAATTTGCTACAAAAGTAACAACAAATTCTTGTTTCATTTAATTGTTGCAATCAGTAGAGTATCGCATCCTAGATCACGAAACACCAAATGATAACAAAGTTTAATTTTGAATAGTAGTTGCTCCTTAAAAAAGTTCCATGAAAAAGCACCTCTTAAGCTACCCATCTACTGAAATCAATAAGCTTAATGCTTTTATGGTATATTTATTAAATGCTCTGCACTTATTCGCACAAGAAAGGAAATGGTTACAAAGGAAGTTAAATCCTTAACTAAATCCTTAATTTCCTTTGTAACCATTTCCTTTCTTGTGCGAATAAGTGCAGAGCATTTAAAAACATCGGTCTAAGGTTTCCACAATATTAAATTTTATTTCATTGTCTTTGTTATTTCGGTATTCAATTTACAAAATCTTTGGTTTCTGAAACAATTATTGTTAGCAACATTCTATGGAAGGTAGTATACCCGAAGAGTTAGATGAAAAAGTGCGACACACCTTTGAAAAGGTTTGTAACTTAAAGTGCCATCTTTGATATAAAACACAGTAAAAGATCAGAGCTTCGAATTTCGCAAAAAAGTATTGGAAAATTCACTTAAAAAAATAAACATTGTCACGAATTTCAATAAAATATCACTACACATAGAAGGTGTGCTCCACAGGAAACAGAACTTTTGTAACTACGAGTATACGAGTTAATATTAGGTTCCGGTTACAACTATTTTTTTTTTTTGTTTATTTTCTACATTAATTATACTTCTGTCATACTGACATCTAGTACATTTTTTAACAATTAATTAGGAAAATTATTAAATGTATTTCATCATGGCCAGTGCCAAGACGAATACAGCGATTACATTTTACACCGAACAGTTATTTTAGCATACGAGGATTCATATTTAATTTAATAGGTCAATTGGTCGGTTTCTCTTCAGACGTCCTAAAGTTCTTCTTTCAAGTTGTGAGAGCGTATTGACTTCTTTGTTTTTGTGCTGGTTTATTTCTTTAAAATATTTTATTGATATCGCTTTTACTTCTTCGTCAATTAATGGTATATTGAACGTTGTATGGATGACATAATTTTTGTGATTGGTTTAATGACCGCCTTGTCTACTCAAAGTTTGTTGGAAATACTGAGCTTAGAATTTCTACCTACTAGAATTATGAATATTTTGTTTTCTATTCCATATTATTATCTATAACAAGAAAAAAAGACACACTCTCCAGGTTGTCTTTGCAACGAAGACAGTAGAACTCAAACTATAGTTCACAACGGAGGCCCCCAACAGATTTCATAACGGAGGATAACATAAACTTTGCCATTGGCAGCTTCAGACCTTACAAATCGCCAGGTCCAGACGGAATCATCCCCGCTGATCTGCAACATAGAAGAGATATGATCGCACATATATGGAAGTAAAAGTGGTATTCATTCCCAAGGGAGGGAAAACCACACATACGAAACCGAAGGACTTCAGGCCGATTAGCCTATCATCCTTTCTGTTAAAAGCCCTAGAGCGTTTACTAGATATGCATATCAAAGGAGAAATTGGCAATAAGCTATCACCGTCCCAACACGCATACAGCAAAGGCAAATCATTGGAAACAGCGCTCCACGCGCTAGTTGACACGGTTGTGAAATCACTTCACTATAAGGAATACACCCTCGCTGCCTTTCTAGATATCGAGGGTGCCTTCAATAATATATATCCGGAGGCTATTACAACTTCGCTAACGGAAATGGGTGTAAACAGGGCACTAGTCTCGTTTATAGAACGAATGCTAATTGAGCGAACAATAATCGCAAATTTGGGTGACACATCCACCAAGAAATTCCCGATCAGGGGTACACCCCAAGGTGGGGTAATCTCTCCACTTCTGTGGAACTTAACTGTCAATAATCTACTTCAAGAACTTGAAAAAATGAGAGGGAAAATAATCTCATATGCCGATGATATTGTTATAGCAATCTCGAGGAAGCACCTTCCAACTTTATGCGATCTTCAACAAAGATCCCTCAATAGACTATCACTTTGGTGTAAAAGTCGAGGACTTGAAGTAAATCCGGAAAACACGGATATGATACTAAATATTTAGCAGAAAACACAAAACACCTGCTCTTAAACACATATTCCTTGGAGGGAAACCACTTAGAGTAACAGAAAAGGCGAAATATCTAGGACTTGTACTGGATAGGAAGCTAAATTGAGGGCTCACAGTCGCAGTTAGAGTACGCAAATCTATGATGGCGTTGTACTCCTGCGGAAGGCTAATTGGAAAGAGACGGGGCTAGGAACCTAGAATGATACACTGCCTGTACACAGCAGTGGTTAGGCCTATTCTCTACTATGGCATTGTAATATGGTGGAATGCCCTTGAGAAGGGGGTGAACATCAAAAAACTTGACAAGGTTCAGAGACTAGCATCTGTTCTCATAGCTGGCTAACTGGCGCGATGTCAACCACACCATCGAAAGCATTAAATGCGACATTGAACTTCCTGCCGGTAGATCTGCAGGCAAAATACATCGCGCGCAGCACGGCAATAAGGCTGAACACTCTAAGTAAGTGGTCAAATAAGAGCTACGGTCACGGCAAAATCCTGGCTGGCACTTCGGAGATTCCCGGATTGGTGGACTATGCACTCCCGCCCACACTTGCCATTACATCGTTCACGACCCTCCTATCCTCAAGGGAAGAGTGGGAACGGGAAGATGTAAGACAGGGCGAGTCTATCCAAGTATACACAGATGGCTCAAAGCTCGAGGACAGGGTGGGCGGAGGTATATATTCCGAGCATTTGGGGATCTCCTTCAGCTTTCGGCTCCCCGAATACTGTAGTGTCTTTTGGGCCGAACTGATGGCAATAACGAAAGCCGCGCCACTGATACAGTGTGATGCGATATCCGGAAATGACATCTACATTTTCACTGACAACCAGGCGGCGATAAAGTCTCTAACAAAGCAGTCGACAACCTCCAACGTAGCCATGAAATTCCGCACATCTCTTAACGAGATGGCTTAGTCATTTCGCCTATGGGTAATATGGGTTCCTGGCCATAGCGACATTGAAGGTACACTGTAGAGCCGATAAACTAGCGAGACTCGGCACCAAGTTGACCGATGAGTGCATAGCCAATGACATAGGCATTCCCTTACAAACATGTAAGCAACTTATCCTTGAAGAAATCGTAAGGAAAGCAAACGAAAGATGGCGTAATGAAACCACCTGCAAAATCGCCCATTAACTGTGGCCGACTCTTAGTGCTAAACGCACAGAATCTTTGCTAAGCCAAAATAAACACAGTCTTAGCACACTGATTTCAGTCATAACGGGACATTGCCTAATAGGTAGGCACGCCCAAAGGATGGGTGTGCAAGCACTCGACTTCTGTAGAAGTTGTCTTGATGAGGAAGAGGAGGGGACAATCTTGCACCTTCTGTGCCATTCTCCTGCTCTATCAAAACGGAGATTTGCTATTCTAGGCAAACAATGATTTAACGAATTAGAAGATCTCAGTCCCGCAGAAATAGGAGATCTTCTAAAATTTTTGAAAAGCGCACAATGGTTTTAGGAGAAATAGGGACAAGCTCCCCACGCGGCATCACAATGGGCTATGAGCCTGAGTGTGTCCCGCAAGACAACCGCTTCAACCTAACCTAACCTAACCTAATAAGCGACGCTTAATACACCGAATGAACTATGAAATCTCAAACATATTGAAAATTGAATATTTGGCAAGTGTCTGAAATTTGTTTTACTAAATTTGTGTTTTTCTTTTTTTTGTAACCATTTTCAAGTTCATTCGGTTCATATGTGCATAACACATTCAGAAAAGTCCCGGACCGCACAAAGAAAATATGTTTTTTTTTTGTTTAAAATTAGCATTATTCATCAACGAATTTTCCATCAAGAACAACGCAATCATTTTGCTTCAAGATAGACTTCAGTTTCAGCGATAACCTCTTCATTCGAGCGAAATTTCTTACCGGCGAGCATTTTTTTAGGTCTGCGAACAGCCAGTAGTTGCTGAGATTAGTGGATGGGGGAGCAATTCGAAGTTCGAATTAATGTAGTTTGGCCATTACTCAGATTCATCACCACGTTCTTGTTTATGGTCAACAGTGAGCAAACGCCGCACCCACTTTGAACAAAGCTGAAATGTTATTCTGCATTACCGAGCTGATGGGATAAGATTTGCAAAAACGCTTAAATTTTTGGGTGGGATACATTTTAATACCGTTACTGGTATATGATAATCTACATTTTGGAAAACCGAAATCTGTGATCCAAGCAAATTCTATACAGATTGAGTTAGGTTGGACTTGGCTAAACCTGCAGATCGCACATAGACCAGAAATTGATCCATAGTGAGACCAAGTGGTTGAGGTGGTATGAGGAGTTTATGATTCTATCTGAACGATGTTTGATTTCATAAATCAGTAGCCAAATTCTTCATAGAATTCGTATAATTTGAACTGAGTGTTCATCCATTTAACTCTTGAAGCTCAATCATAGATTTACGGCCATAAAGCTCATAAAAATTTCGTGAAATATCCTCTCGCTATAAACCTCTACACGCCTAGCCATCGTACGTGCCTGCCTGTAAGATGCTCCGTTATAATTGGTGTTCTAAGGCTATGCTTCTCTTCGCTGATCAGGAAGAAGAAATGCTGAAAGCGGAAAAAAGAAGTCATAGCATCACTTGGGCGCTGTCCCTCCAACTACTTGCCTGCTTTCACTCAGACATTTCTACATGCAGACCAAAATATAGTAGATCTTCTAGCCATTGCTGCACGAAACGTCGCCTGGAAATAAACAGCAAATAACGCTAGCAATGCGACTCAATAATAGAAATGCCAACAATATTGTAAACCAGGGGGAAGCGGTGCAGTATGTTGAAAGTTTCTACTATCTTGATAGCATAGTATCGATTAACGGAGGAGCTGAAGAAGACACCGAAAATCGTCTGCGCAAAGGTAGGTCCATCTTTGGACGGTAACAGCCACAAAAAGCTAAAATAAGAATATTTAACGCTTCTGAAAAAACCACTCTCTTATATGGCAGTGAAAGGTGGCTAGTTTCGAGAAGTATTACGCAGAAATTACAAAGCTTTAAATACAAATGCCTTCGGATTTGTGTAAAATTTTTTGGAATAACACTATCCGAAATGCGGACTTGTGTCAGATCAACAAGCAAAAACCAATTCAAAAGATGATAAAAGACCGTAAATGGCGATGGATCGGGCACACTCTTAGAAAGGACAGGGAAAGCAGAACAGCATTGGAATGGAACTCTCAAAGTCACAGACGACCCGGTTGTCCACGGAATACCTGGATACGTTCATTTAGAAACAGTTAGCCATTCGTTGGATGTCGCAGGAAGAGCAACAGTTAATGGAATAAGATATAAATGTTTTGTTGAAGTTCCATGTTCCCAAAACGAATGAAGAACATTGAGTGTCGACCGCGATTGTTGGGCTATACTTACAAATTTATCATGTTACATTTGGACGCAATGACTACCTTAGAGGATATGTATATCTTCTTCTTCTTGATTTGTGCAATAAGCGCTTACGCGATTTTGGCCGAGTTCAACAAAGCGCGTCAGTCGTTTCTTTCTCGTACTAACCGGGCCAGTTGCACACACCAAGTGAAACCAAGTCCTTCTCTATCTGAACCTTTGTGCCCTTTTGTTGCCTTTTTCTTCCTCTGCTACCACCAGCTGGCACTGCATCGAATACTTTCAGAGCCGGAGCGTTTGTATCCATTCGGACGACATGACCCAGCCAACGTAGCCTCTGGTTCTTTATTCTCTGCACTATGTCTATGTCGTCGTAAAGCTCATACAGCTAATCGTTCCATCGCCTGCGATGTTCGCCGTCACCAGCGTGCAAAGATCGGATATTGTATTCGTCCACGCTTCT
The DNA here is from genome assembly GCA_037575425.1 of Anastrepha fraterculus. Lineage (NCBI taxonomy): Eukaryota > Metazoa > Arthropoda > Insecta > Diptera > Tephritidae > Anastrepha > Anastrepha fraterculus. Next base: position 19,057 of record JAYXIM010016247.1, read on the forward strand.
GCGCATATATTAGGACGACAGGCGTGTTGAGAGCCTTGTAGAGTGTTAGTTTTGTTGGGTTACGTTTAGAGTTCCATATAATGCTTTCGTTGGCGTGGTTGACAGTGCACCCAATTCTAAGAACAGACGCGTGCCTTTGAACCTTATTAGCCGCTTAATGTTCACACCCTTTACACTACAATGACATAATAGAGAATTGACCCAACTACTGCTGTATAGAGCCAATGTAGTGTTTTGGGTTCCATTCCTCATTTTTTCCCGATTGACTTACTACAGTAGTACGAGGTTGTCTTAATTTTGCGTACTCTATCTGCGACTGTGAGTGCCCAATTTAGCTTCCCATCCATTACAAGTCCTAAATATTTCACCATTTTCTTACTCTAAGCGGTTTCCCCGCTATGAACATCTTTTTAAGAACAGGTCTTTAATGCCTCTGTTTTAAAAGTATCAGATCCGTTTTCTTCGCACTCCTAGTACTCGCCTGTTGCACCAAAGAGACAATCTGTTGAGAGATCTTTGTAGAAGATCCCACAATATAAGCAGTAGCTAGAAAATAGAATAACTTGGCATATCTCCTAAAGCGTTCGTGTAAGCCTTATTAAGGCTTTGACTCTTCTCTTGATCCGTACTATTACCTCCTTAAATATTTTACCCTCTTTTCTTATTTACTACCTGTATACTACTTTCTTAATTATTTATTTAAAATATTTAACTAAAATGGTTCGGGAGGTTGTGGCAGTACAATCGGGCTTTCGAAAGGGAGAGCGTGATTTCTCTAATACTGAAAATGAATAAACTGTTTGTTCTGCATAAAAGCGATCGACTTCTGCGAAAAATTTTTTGTCTCAACATTCGCCTCTTCTGGTACCATTCGACATTTATCTTAAAAATGCATATTCCATGGCAGCCGTCCAAAAGTATTCTATGGACGATCTATTACACCCATCGACAGCAATAATAATATTACTTTCCGAAAAGTCCTGTTTGCAGTGGAGCACGCCTTGTACATGCGCATTTAAATATTATACGAGTAGTTTACTTTAATAGTTAATTAGAAACGTATAAAAGCATTTCGTATGGCACTTTTCACATTTAATCACGCACATAACTCACAAAAATCACTTTCAAGCAACATGCAGCCAAAAAAAAATTGCCAATAAATCAATCTTATGCCCGAATTCTGTAAGCGAATCTCATCTCAAGTCACTAAAATTGAGATTATAAATTAGTGACTCTTTTTGTGACTTGAGACGATTTTGCTATTCAGTAAGGGAAAGTCACAAAAATTTCACCAAATATCATGGTGAAAATAAATAGAGTCAGTCAGACATCGGCTAGAGATAGTCAAAAAGTTGAGCCAGAATTCACTTATCGACTCCATATGTAATGGAATTTTTTAAACTCATTTATCAAGTGAAATTCTTCATCAAAAACATAAAGAATATGGATATTACTAAACCTTTTACCTGAATCGGTTTATCAACAATTCAATTGAGACAAACAAAATTAATAATCGATAAATGTTGAACTGCATCTCTATATACATTCCGTTGAAATGAACGAGCTGGGAATTCCGCTCAAACTTATCAAGTGGTTTGAGAGTGAGAATCTAAAAAACCTCCTGAAAACGTCTTCTTCCAGAAGGAATGGGTCTTCCGTGCTGTGTAAACTTGCCGGAATCCGTCTACGCATATTTCTAAAACGTCAATAAATACACAATTATTCGTGTTTTTAAGAAATTTTTACCCAAAACATATTACTTCGCTTCATTTTTGCGCTTTTTTTTGCAATATATATAAAATAATTAATTCCTCTTCCATATTTTTCGTTTTGTGAGCTGCTCAGAAGTAGATCACTAATTAGTGACTTTTTTTTGAGACGAATGAAGTGAGATTGCTTACTGAATTGCAACTAGTCTCAAAATCAAATTTCACCACGAAAAGTCTCAATTAGTGACTTGAGACTGCTTACAGAATTCGGGCATTAGCCTATCTACCAAAATTCACTTGGCTTGGTAATATTATCACATTTTTTCAAAAATTTCTCAACAAAACTTTGGTAAATCCTATAATTTTATACCCTTCTTATAACACATTTGCAGTAACTTCCATTTCACCTTCCTTTTTTCCAACAAAAGTAAAATATAGGAATTATTTATATTTTCTTGCAACTTTAAACTTTTGATTTCTGTTATTCATAGTTTACATTGCACGCCAAGAAAGCTGCTGGAGAGGCGTCGAAGCAAGCCTTAGAGGTTTCCAAGCAGGCGGCTGGTGTGAGTAAGCACACCTTCGATGATCTCACGTATGTCAGTAAATCTACGATTGGCGATTTGACGAAAACTGCCAAAGAAGCTGCGACCAAGAAGGGCATCATTAAAGTGGATGAGCATAGTCATTCCTCGGGACAGCAGGTCGCCACACAGAAACAAATGCAAAGTCCCGGTGGCAATTTTTTTTCATCGATAGGCAGCGACTTCAATGGGCTTGCCTCTTCGACGTCCACCATGTTTTCGGGCATGTTTGGTGGCAAAAGTAAGTTCGCCTGTGCTAACTATAAATTTCCAAACCTAATTGCGCTACATATATCTACACGCAGAAAACCAGCAGAAGCAACAACAACCAGCACATCAATATCAAAGCGGTGGCAACATGCAGCATAAATCAAAGGCGGGCATTAATTTCGATCCATTTCCAAGTCGAAAAGGTCTGGTAGAACGCACACCTCTCATCAAACATTCCGGTCCCGGGCAGACTCAAGAAGACATCACACGCCAGCAAAATCAAGAACGTTCGCATAGTAATTCCGAAAACCAAGCCTTCCTAAGGGATGTCACCACACAGGTATTGGCTGGAGAAGGCGTCGGTTGGTTAAAGATGAATAGGTTCAAAAAGCTCATGGAAGACGAATCCTATCGCACCTTGGTACTTAGTAAACTTAACAAAACTTTGGATAGGAAAATTATGCCTGATGATCATATTGATGATGTGGTAAGTTAGCGTTTTCTTTTAACTTACCCCTAATGTGCTAATTTTTGTTAATAATATTCTCATAGTGTGTACCTAAACCAGTGTGGAAAGGCATGTTAAAATGTCTGCAAGCTCTAACGGCTGGTTTTGAGGCTAGTTACTCAAATTTCGGTCTTGGTGGCATGGCTTCTATATTTCAAATGATGGAGATCGCGCACACTCATTATTGGAGTAAAGAACTTAACGAAACTACCGACATGTCTTCAAGCCTACTATCCAGTCATGCCACAAGTCCCATGGGGAGTCGAGAAAATCTGCGTTCGCCCTCCAGTCCCATGGATTCGCATTCAGGCTTGGGCAGTGAGTGGGCTTCGCCACAAGAATCGCGTAAAAGTTCTTCACAAACTGATCGTGCCGGACCAATGGTTGGGGGAGCAGCAAACTCTGCTTCCACAAGGCGCATGTCATCTGCCGACAGTCAGGATGGACAGTCCACGACAGAGATGTTTAAGGACATGCTGGCGCAAAAGCGCACGGCGCTGTTGAGCAAACTCACTTCATTCGACTCAGATGTAAGTAATGTGACAATGGTTCGCAAACAGTAGAAGTGTGCGAATTTATGTTTATGGACGTGTGCATATATATTATATATATATTATATATTAGCATGTTGCAGTAGAGTTTTTTTTGTAGAATCATTCGTATTGTTAGTTGCACATGTTCTTATTTTTTGAAGTATTACAAAATTAATGCATGACACGCATGTAACGGAATCGATTAGGGTTTTGCGAAAAGTGCTGCATTGAGAGTTGACTTGCTTTCTCTTTCTAAACAATGATATTGAATGATAAACGTTTCTTATTTACTAATGGAATTTTTTAAAATAAAATAGTTTACAAAAGCATGACAGATTGATACTTATTTAGAACCAATGCAAAGCCGTCTCCCCTGCCTGAGCTTCTGTAAGAGCCCATCCAATAGTCAAGGATAGTACGAAATCCATGCTCAGATCCAATCTCAGTAAAATTCAACGACCAACTTGCTTTAAATGCCGCGTCTCACTATCTCACGTTTAACAAAGAAAAATGAATTTTCACCAAAGCCAGGATAAGAGGGTTAATAGATGTAAAGTACGAGTAACATTTTTCCGTAACTTCAAAAATGTATTTAGGGGCACTTAATTAAATAAAAAAGATTATTTTATGGTAACGACGGAACAAAATTTAAGAAGCACAATCAAATGGATCAGAACAGCGTGTTCGAGAAGGATTGGGATATTAATTAGCGAAGGTTTCTAAGTATTGTATACTTAAGTGCAGGCAGGTACCTGAAACTACCAAGAACACTGACCGTCAAAAACGAACTCTTAAATTGTCACATGAACTTTTTTGGTATTTTTTACTTTAATTTGAATTATTTTTCCTAAGGTGAAAAAAGTTGGCTGGTCTTGGCCATCAAATTATAGACAATGTGGCTTCTAATAGTCCCTTCTATGGGACATAAAATTGTAGGACAACGGCGACACACTATGAATTGGGGCAGAGTTCGGTCAAGCACTTAACATGGGATGTATGTACGTGCTAATTATATGGTTGTGGTGTCTGTACCAATGCTGTTTCATCGAAATATTACATAAAGAAATGGATATCTCATATAAAGGGTGGTCCATGTAGGCTTCGTTTCTTTTTAAAGATCCAATCAAGAACATGACAAAAATTAATTTATATTTTAAGGGTGAGGAATACTTGTATGGTGGCCATCTACTCTAAATGCGAGTTACGCTAAAATCATGAGTAAGATCCAAAGAACAGCTTTTTTATGCATCTTTGGTGCTTTAAGGACTACCCCAAACAAAGCGATATAAGTGCTAATCAATTTGCCTGCTCTAAATCTCGTAGGGAAAAACGTGGCCGCCGCCTCGGCGCTTAGACTCAAAAGTATGGCGCTATGGAAAGAACGGCGGTTTGGCCACGCCTGTATTTTGCACACTCTGAATAGTCACAAACATGAAATAGACTATTCTACTCCTAGACTTACCTTCGACAAGCTCTTCAAGACAAGTATACCGTCAAGAAGGGAGTGGCAAACACCAAGGCCATGGAGAAGGGGGGAATTAAACTTTTATACAGATGGCTCCAAGCTAGATGATAAAGTTGGCTATGGAGTGGTTCTAGCTATAAAAGAAGTGGCTACATACCTAAATTTGCATGCCGTAACAAAAACGACTATAAACATATTATCGGATAGCCAAGCATCTATTAAATCAATGAATGCGGCTATACTAAGATCAAAGGTTGCACGGGAATGCCGAGCAGCCCTAAATGATATTAGCGTCGTATTCAAGGCCAGCCTTATTTTGGGTTCCGGGATACAGAGACATTGAGGGAAACTGCAAAGCTGATGAGCTAGCCAGAAAAAGCACTGCTCTTCAACTGCTCAGCGATAAAAGTACCATTGGAATACCTTTGGCCACGAGTAAATTAATAGTAAAAAACAACATTATCCAAGAGGCCAACAGGTCATGGGAAGAAGAAGATACATGCGTAACAGCCAGGCTACTATGGTCGCAAATAAACAAGAAAAGAACAAAGGAATTGCTTAGCCTCTCAAGAGAAGATATCTCGAAGGTCGTGGCTTGTGTCACCGGCCACTGGCTATTTAGAAGGCATTCCTTTAGACTAGGAGTATTCTCCCATGAATATTGTAGAAGCTGCAGAGATGAGGAGGAGGAAGAAACAGTAGAGCACTTCCTTTGCAATTGTCCAGCTTTAGCTAAAATCAGAGCAGGTTGTCTAGTTAAACACTTTTTCAATTCTCTTACAGAACTATCTGGCGCGGGAATTAGACCAATCCTGCGCTTCATAAGAGCCTCAAAATGGTTTCACGAAAGTAAATAACAAGGTTCCCGTCTCGCACAGTGGTATCACAACGGACCTGTGAGGTCTAAGTGAGTTGGTCATACGGACCGACTGCCACCACAACCTAACCTAACCTAAGGGTGAGCCATTAAGTTTTTTCTTTGTAGAAATTCAAACAAAAAAAAATTCATTTTTTGCGATATAATATTGGTTTATTCGAAAGAACAAACATTCACATTATTTACGGTACACGTGGCTCCCTTCGCTGTCTTCGCAGCAGCGCATCGTGTTAACCCTGTTTTTCGAGTCTTTGGTGAAGGTTTCTGATTCTATCTAACGAATAAATAAAAATAAATAATTGGCGCGTACACTTCTGTTAGGTGTTTGGCCGAGCTCCTCCTCCTATTTGTGGTGTGCGTCTTGATGTTGTTCCACAAATGGAGGGACCTAGAGTTTCAAGCCGACTCCGAAAGGCAGATATTTTTATGAGGAGCTGTTTCATGACAGAAATACTCTCGGAGGTTTGCCATTGCCTGCCGAGGGCCGACCGCTATTAGAAAAAACTTTTCCTACATTTTGGTCTTTCACCGAGATTCGAACCAACGACCTCTCAGTGAATTCCGAATGGTAATCACGCCCCAACCCATTCGGCTACGGCTAATGGATTGTTCCCATAATAGCTGTCACTATCTAGGTATTTGGTCTCGCCAGCTACATGAACCGCCCTATATATTCATGAACATTTTCATCGGCCTCAACCACTGAACGATAGCAGCAGAAGTACGTGGATGGAATACGCTTGCATTTTTACATACAATTTTCCAGTTGCTATAATATCCTATCTGATTTTAAAGCCTACGAACTACTCTGAATAGCACTACGTACTTGACGTGCATTTTCTAATATTTCCGGATGAAAAAGTGGGACCTTGTGTTGTGTTAACCTTGTAATGAGGAAGTTTGAACGCCATTCTGAAGTAATGCGAAACCGGGTCCAGGGTGGGCGACGGTTGTACACGATGGCAAGTTGTTTAGTTTCCGGATATACCATTGCTGCGACGGCAGTTTTGATGATGCATTAGGCATTTTAAACCACTTCATCCGCCAAAAAAAGTGTATTCACAGGCCCAACGTTAATGTAGGCAATTTTTGCGAATGCGTTCAGTACGAGTGGAGGCTTAGTAACAAGTAAGGAATATGCACCGATTCGCTAGAAAAAAATCAAACGAGGTAGAACTTTTTATGCTGACTGCTGACTACATTGGTGCAAAGAATTTCGGAAAAGAACAATGGAGGAGATACTGAAGGTCAAAGGCCAATTTTACGCATTTCAAAAACCGCAATATGTAGAAAACTACTTGACCATTTTTTGACCTCGTTGGAAAGGTATAAATACCTATTTTTGTTTTTTAGAAAAGATAATTCTTATGAAATGACACGAAAAAAGTCACATAGAAACATTTTTTTCGAAAATTTTCCCAATTAATATAATTTATTGTAAATATAGATTCATTAGTATAATTCCATTTAGTATAATTTAAATATGCATTCAAGAAAGAATACATTCATAATAAGGCTTTCAGCGGAAAAATCACTATTTTTGGGAATTTTTTTCTTAAATATGGATTGAGCAAATTTATTAAAACCTTGTACATTATTAAGCATACTTTTAACTATTTTTATTCTGAAATGTAATACTTAAAAATAAGCCGGTGACAGACCATGTCCGGGAAAGTCTTGAAAAAAATAACATTTTGCAGTGATCACTGTATCTCGGTCGGAAATTATCTGACACCAAAACCAATTTAAATTCAATCAAAGTATCATTAAACCTTCCCTCCAACGTTGTCCGCTTATTTTTTTCTGCGCTTAAAAATTTTTGGGGCCGATCTAAAGTGAAAACTTCTATTCTCAACGAAAATGTCCGCCATTTTGTGGGCGGGAAACCTCCTTCATGTCAAAAAAAAATATAAACTAAACGTTGAGGTGAGGCACTTTATACGAAGAAAATGTGTGCCAAGTTTGGAATGAATCGGTCAAATAGTTTTTAAATGGCAGTGATCACCGACTTTCAAAAAGTAGTTTTGAGAAAAACGCGTTTAAAAGTTTGAGAGTCAGCCTTCCCGAACGCTCGCACCTGTCAGAGCTAAGACGAGAGACGAATTGGACAATAACTCCAAATTTTTGCTCAGATCGGCTTAAAATTTTGGGAATATATTCTTGAAATATTAAACAATAAGATAAGACAAAAAAAAATCGAGTTTTTGAAAGTGCAAACCCTTACCCCCCTGAAATATCTAGGGCGTCAGCGTTTAACGCTGACTTATAGGTCTACTTCGTTAAGAATTCAACCATCAAATATAACCGTAAAGTCTTTGTAGTAGTAGTAACAAGACACCCTGTGCATTAACACTAAACCTACCGGTATTTTATGAATTCCTATTCCTACCAATTTTTGTCAAATGACCCGTCTTTAAAATATTATATATATTATTAAGATCACATATATTTCTCGGTAAACAATTAGCAAGAGAATAGTAAATCTTGAAAAATACATTCGATGTATTTTTTAATAAAAGTCGTGAAGGCAAACGACGATTTAATAAAGTTATTTCTAGGTTTAGTGTTAATAGTGCGCTGTTGCAGTTGCAAAAGCAATTTAACACATTTTATGAGAAAATCACTATTTCACTTTTGTGTGTATACAAGCACTCGCTCGCGAACTCAAGGGCTGGGTGTACCTGCTCCAAACCAAAGTATAGCTCATGTATCCTTAATTATACATAAAGACGTAGAGAAATAAATCTTCCAGCCTACCCTTTGCATACTCTACCTACCATATAACTCGTATAACCCCACCACTAAATAATTTAACCTCTATGTATTACATACTTGAGTTTCCTTGCGCCGATTAGTTAATTTCTCGGCTTGTAATTTGTTTGTAGTTGTTCAATCATATGCATATGTACATACATACGTGCCTCGTTTTGTTGTTGCTTGTTGTGATAGAGGATCAATGATTGAATTGCATCTTGATTTGTGGTATCCATTCCCAGGGTGCCGGCTCCACAGGTGCTCTGTCTGTTGTTAGTGATCTCCTACCTGCTGGTAGTTTGAATGTTCGTATGCCCGCTAGTTGTCGATCAACGGTATCCGATACCGAATACGAAAATGTAAGTATGATTTCAAGAGTAATGTAAGTTATTTAAATGTCTCATTATTTCAATTACTTCTCCATTCTTTTAAGTTATTTGGATTTGATTATGCAAGAAAAGTAATAACTTCGAATGAAAGCTCTAGCGTACCCTACTCTTAAATACTATTATAATTTGTGTGAAATGAAATAAATCTTGCATTTAAAGAACACGAAATTTTCAAACTATCTACTTTGCCTTGTCCTTAGTATTTTTCAATATAAATATCGAAACTTACTCTTCATTTTATTACCATATATGCATTTATGTACTCAATATTTACTCACTATCTGTATGCATGCATGCCTTTTAGACTACAACATCAAAGGATTCCAAACGAAGCTCTGGAAATATTTGGTCGGGTAAATCAACACTCAGCGCCGGTTTCCGCTATACAGGAGGACACTTGATCAACACCTCTTCCTCGCCATCGCCAGATAGTCCAAGAGTGTATCTCTTCGAAGGCATGATTGGGCGAGATCGTTCAAGTTTGTGGAATCAAATGCAATTCTGGGAAGATGCGTTTTTGGACGCAGTGAGCCAAGAACGAGATATGATCGGCATGGATCAGGTAAGGGAGACTTAAAATTTGGATAAGACTTCTGAAAACACTTAATTTAAAATATTCCCGTTTTGAGTCAAAACAATGAATAGTATTCGAATGGATGTCAGCGGCTGGAAAGTCTTTTAGAATGTCGGTATACGTTTTTTTTTTTTTTTGAGATCACATTTTATTGTGCAAAACACGCCAACTTTCTTCTGTGCGATATTCTGTCCAAATATGAGCAATGCAATAAATCAATCGCCAGGAGTTGGCTGTCAGTCAACTTGGGAGCCAGTGAACTTGTGGGAAAAACACTTTTCGGTGGCCCAAATAATCGCTTAAAATGCGAAAAATAATCTTCGGAGGTTGTTGTTGCTGTAGCAGGAAAAACATTCCCCATACTTACATACGGGAAATGCTGCTGGGGCGAGCGTCCTTGGCCGGATATAAATCCGGGTCGTTTCGGTAACGTAGAACCGACTGTCTTGGAAATCTGCGGAGGTCATGTTTTTCGGTTCGGTTTACATTTTGCCCTTCCACATATGGCCTCATATTGCTTCTGATTGAAATAAGCAATCGCTATTTTGGAAACAACCATCGTAGTTGAATGGGTTTTTGCGTAGCTACGATTCGGTAGAGACCGGTTTTGAAATCCACTGTGAGCATGAAACACCAAACCATAGAACATATTTTTGTAATAACCGAAGTCCCGCGATAGGTAATGGAAAACCTCCGAATGTATTCCTGCCATGAAAAAGCTCTTCATAAATTGTCCGCGTCAATTATATTTGTATTCATATAGATCATATATATTTGTATTCATATATTTGTATTCATATACAAACATCTCAAGAAATTGGTTCCTCAAATAAAATGCTTGGATGAAAGTTATAAATTTAAAACCGAAATGTGTTTTGTGGGTATTCAGTTGAAGAACCTGCCTTTCCGCCGCATTACCAATTAGAGTTAGACTTACTTTGACAGCATTCCATCAGTCACTAAAATAATTTCTTCTGCCACAGGGTCCCATAGAGATGATGGAACGCTACAAATCACTTAGCGATGAAGAACGTAAACGTTTGGAACACGACGAGGATCGACTGCTCTCAACAATGTTGTACAATCTCACTGCTATACTGGTAATGCTTGGCGTGAACAAAGAGGAGATACGCCGAAAAATTCGACGCCTTCTGGGTAAAAGTCACATTGGTTTGGTTTATTCCACCGAAGTGCACAACGTTGTAGACCAAATAAATAATCTCGTGAGTTGCCCAGCTTACTTGTTGTGTACGTTTTGATGTCTTACATGATTTCATTACTTTCTATTTTCACAGAATGGCAACGACATCGACCTGAAACCGCTCGGTTCGAGACTTCTGCATCGTCAGAGTTTCACCATACATCCGGGGTCAGATGCCAGCGGGCCACTTCTATTCATGGAGGTGCGTGACGATGGACTTGTGGTACGCTCTGTTGATGGCACAATCGTTGAACGTTGGTTCTATGAGCGTCTAGTTAACATGACGTATTCGCCCAAAACTAAAGTGCTCTGTCTCTGGCGCCGTAATGGAGGGCAAATACAGCTCAACCGTTTCTATACTCGCAAGGTAGTTTACTATCGATTAGCTTTACTCTAATTTTTTTTATTTTTTTATGGATTTTTTTTTAATCAAAAACAGTGTAGAGAACTTTACAACTGTATTAAGGAGGCTATGGAACGTAGTGGCACTCCGAAAAATGTGCCTGAGTTGGGCGGCGAGTTCCCAGTACAGGATATGAATACCGGCGAGGGTGGCCTTTTGCAGGTGTGCTTAGAGGGGGTTGGTTTGTTGTTTTCCAACAGCAAGGTAAGTGAATTGATTTTCAATAGATATTTATGG
>JAYXIM010016248.1:0-102876 GCA_037575425.1 Anastrepha fraterculus
AAAAAGAAAAAGAATATGCACTACAAACACAGCTACCAAGAAAGCCTTTTTACATTTGCAGTTAACAGCTTTGAGTTCTTCTTATTCTTAATTGGAGCGATAACCGCTTACACGATTTTGGCCGAGTTTAGCAAAGCGTGCCAGTCGTTTCTTTCGGGTGCTAACCAGCGCAACTTGGACTCACCAAGGGAAACCAGGTCCTTCTCCACCTGATCTTTTGTTGTGAAGGCCTTTCTCTTCCTCTGCTGCCACCAGCTGGTACCGCATCGAATACTTTCATATATCCATTCGGACGACATGACCCAGCAAAGAAGCCGCTGAATCTTTATTCGCTTCACTATGTCTATGTCGTCGTAAAGCTCATACAGCTCATTGTTCCATCGCCTGCGATACTCGCCATCGCTAACGTGCAAAAGTCCAAAAATCTTTCGCAGAATCTTTCTCTCAAATTCTCCACGGACGCCTCATCGGATGTTGTCATCGTCCAAGCTTCTGCGCCATGCGATAGGAAGGGTATGAGGCACTGAGCTGTAAGTTATATTTGAATAAAAATAAAATGTGAATCAGTAGGTACTTTGTATGACTACACCGAGCATCTATGGACCTTGTAGTGTGCTTCTCATAACATGAATAAATTTTCGAATATTATAGTCCGGGAGCATACTGTACCATTCCTCAAAAATAACGTTTTTGAGCTCTACTCGCACTTTGGAGTGTTGCGTTTTTGCAACTTTTTCTTTAAATATGTCCACAAAATTTTCCATTGGATTAATATCCTATTGAATAGTTTACCGCAATAAAAATAAGTCGCATTCTGACTATATGAGCTTTATGTTTTGGATCGTGGTCCTGGTAGAATTTAAACTGAGTTTTCTTGTCAACAATGAAGTTAAATTTTTGTACACTATTTGTAACTTTTATCTTTGTGGCGGTAAGGCAGGTCGCCTCTTGCATCGAACGGTGTGCCATTAAATCAGTCCCTTCTCTTCCTCTCCTGGATCCTTCCTCTGAACTACGGTAGGATCGATAGGAACGCATCGAAGACAGAGAAGGTCCAAGTAGGTATTCTGATAAAGGTGCATAGTTCTCTCCGTTCTCTCGCCAGAAGATCTACAGATATATATTTGTCAAATGGCATTGCAGAATATCCAAATATTGTCATGCGCACATCTAATCTTCTATAAACACTAAATCAGCCATTCTCATGCTGGACAAACATTTGCACAATTTATTATATTAAAAATAGTTTGTCGGGTTAAATAAAACATTTCTGATAACTGTTGCGCATTTTTTCCGATTGTATAATTGTAATATTATAGACCAACTGAGTCACCTCAAACGATGCCCGTTTTCCCGGCATTTTTGTGTTCGATTCGATATTTTGATCAACAAAACACTTTTACGATCACTTTATGACTGACTGATGTCTAAGGCATGTGTAGCAACTCAGTGAGATACAGGGTTTGATTGAAAAGTAATGACCCTTCCCGCGCTGAGCGTCTGGCAAGCGATCAATCGAATCGGCTGGTGGAGGAAAATGATCGTTGGACCTTACCCTTCCACTAGAAACCGGTCCCAGTTCGCTCCAACAGGATTTTGGAGTGGCGAAAATGCAGCGTTGGAGCAACGTTACTCGATCACATTTCGCGTAAAGTTAAACAAAACGAGTATCGAAACCATTGTGCTATTCACGGAGGCTAACGGGGACCAATCTCTGTCCAGGGCCCAAGTAAAATGGTGGCACAAGCCGTTCAAGGAAGGCCGGGAGGACGTCGAAGACGAACAGCGATCTGGAAGGCCTTCGACGACGCAAACAGACGAAGATGTGAACCGGGTTCGTGAATTTTTGAACATTGACCGTCGTGCTAGTCTACGTGAGATCAGTGAAGAGTTAAATTTAACTTATTACAATGTGCGGGAAGTCGTGACCGAAAAACTTGAAATGCGGCCCGACCTCGTCAACAATTGGACCCTTCATCACGACAATGCGCCGGCGCACACCGCCTTCCTCTGCACCTCTGCATTGGCCAAGATGTGTGCTTCAATGCTTCCCCACCCTCCCTACAGCCCAGACCTGTCCCCTCCGGACTTCTTCTTCCCGCGCCTGAAAAGAAAGCTGAACGGGAGGCGTTTCGACTCCATCGAGGCGATCCAAAAAACTGTGACAGCCGAATTGAACATGATTCCGGCGGATGAGTTTAAAAAATGTTTCCCGCAGTGGAAGGATCGCTACCAGCGGTGTATTGACGCTCAAGGATCCTATTTTGAAAAATAATAGTTATATAAGCCAAAAGGTTTAATAAAACCGCTTAAAAAAATAAGGCTCATTACTTTTCAATCAAACGCTGTAGCGTTATGTCGAATCACCTTAGTAACCGATGCCGATAATAGGTATGTAGATATGTCATTAACAGCTGAGAGAAGCTTTTGTTTTGTTTTTGTTAAGTTAAAACTTTTGTCAGCAATATCCTTCAGAGATGAAAAGTATGCCGATCCCAGGCAGTTGTTACGCGTTCTACTTAGAGTAGGATAAATTACACACTTCGCTAAAATTACACGCCTCTTTCTGGACCAGCCCTATTTTATATGTTTTCCTTTAACTCCTTGTGGAGTATAACTGTGTGATGTGCAGTGAGAAAATGGTCCGTCAGTACTCCAACCAATATTTTACATTTCTTCCTTGGGAGAGATTATTTTGGGAATGGGTGGAACTGTGTGAGGTCAAGGCTTCGCTATGCAAGTTAATGAAACAATTTTGAAAAACTTTCCAAATTCAATAAGATGCGATGGTTTTAGTTAAAGAAGTGCAAACGACTTGAATATTTTAGTATGTCAAAACATTTTCTTGACAAACTGTATAAATACTATACGAGGTGTGTTCAAAAATATTGCAAATTTTGAATTTTCGCAGGTTACGTATATTCGAATTTCGATTTTTTTGTGGCGATATGTTGGTACTTATGTCTCTCACTCATGCCGACGAGTTTGGCCATTTTGAATGTTCAGTTAATTGTTGACAGCTGCTTTGCTTGCACGTCTTTCGGCTCGCCTTCGATTTTTATCCATTCAAAAAGATGAATCAATTAACCTGTATTAAATTGTGTGTGAAAAACGAAATTTAGTGCGCGGATGCATTCCGAATGTTGACTGTGTCATACGGAGAAGCTACTTTGGACCAAAGCAACGTTTATCAGTGGCAAAAAATGTTCTCAGAAGGCCAAGAAGATGTGAACGACGAAAAGCGTGCCCGAGCACTTCAACAGACAAAAAATTGATGAAAAGAAGAAAATGGTACTAGCCAATCGTCGAATCACCGCTAGAGAAGTTGCTGAGGTCCTCGACATATCGATTGGCGCGTGCCATTCGATTTTTTCAATGATTTGGGCATGAGACGGGTCGCCACAAAATTCATACCAAAACAGCTCAATTTCGACCAAAAGCAGCATCGCATGAACATTGCTAATGAGATATTGGACTCTGTCCGCGACGACCCAAATTTGCTCCAGAGGGTCATAACTGGTGACGAATCGTGGATTTATGGTTATGACGTGGAAACCAAAGCTCAATTATCTCAATGGAAGCTGCCGCACGAACCAAGACCGAAAAAAGCGCACCAAGTTCGGTCGAATGTAAAAGTTTTGCTTTCCGTTTTCTTCGATTGCAGTGGCGTTGTGCATCATGAGTTCTTGCCACAGGGTAAAACGGTCAATAAGGAATATTACCTACAAGTTATGCGCAATTTGCGAAAAGTAATCCGCCAGAAACGCCCGAATTTGTGGAAGAACAAAAATTTGTTTTTCGCCATTTAATAATTTAAATGACAGAATTTCAATCAGCATGTATTCAAAAAAAAAAAAAACAGATCAGTTTGGCAAACAAACCAGCAAATCGCCAGACCAAAAGCAAATCAGCTATTCTTCTGCTATCATCTTATATGAATCCGCTTTGGTTATGAAAAATTAATTTAAGAATTATCAATTTCTGCGAAGGCTATTTTGAATTCTCTGTCTTAATTCCTTTTCCTCCCTGATGGGACATAGGGCCGCTACAAAACGCTTCCAATGGTCGCGATCCTTCGCGATGACTTTGCCTGCAACCTTAAGTTCTTTCTCGAGAGTTCTCTTCCAAGTGCATTTAGGGTGTTCATTTTTTCTACTGCCTTGCGGGTTCCAATCGAGTGCTTACCTGCATATTTCTATAGGATCATTTCGAAGAGTTTGGCCAATCCACCCCCACTTCCTCTGCTTTATTTCAACTGCTTACAATTCGCCCAAAGCTCTCTGTTGATGATCCAATTCCGCAATAAACGTCTTAAACACTTGTTGACAAAAACTTGCAGCTTATTTGCAAGCAAACCTGTCATAAGCCAAGTCTGAATTACAATCAAAGTAAAAAAATGTACATATGATGCTTTCCATTTCAATTCAACCGGGCTATTCAGGACATGTTCTTCGATTTCGATGTAACTCAAATATGTTGCTCTCTGGTCAAAATAATGAGACACGTATTTTTTTGTTCGCCCGAAAATTTTTTTTTTCAAGATTTGTCGGCAATTTTGTTCTTCTGCTCAAAATCGATTTTTTTTCATTATATAAGAATTTTTTTTTTAAATGCCCATAACTCAGTCAAAAATGTACCGATTTTAATGATTCTGGATTCAAAATGATCGTCATTACTTACACGAGCGACTTAATGTAGAAACAATTGCAAAAAAGTAGTTGAAAATTTTTTATTTAGCAAAAAGGAAAAAAAATTGAAATGTTTTCGAAATTCAATATTTCAAAAAGTGTATTTTTTTTTTCTTTATAACTTTTTCCAAATCAAGAGGACACCACAAACTTCAATTGAGCTGAATGCTCAGTAGCTAAAATGAGTTGTTTTTAAGTAATGAATTTTTGAGTAAAAAACCTGTTTCGCACTTTTTGTTTTTTGGAAAATAAAACATGTTCAACTACTTTTTTGCAATTGTTTCTGCATGAAGTCCTTTGTGTAAGTAATCACGATCATTTCGAACCCATAATTATTAAAATCGGTTTGTTTTTGACTAAGTTATGAGCATTTAAAAAAAAATGTTCCTATATTATTAAAAAAAAATCGATTTTGAGCCGAAAATCAAAATTGCCGATAACTCTTGAAAAAAAATTTTTTCGGGCGAACAAAAAAATACGTGTCTCATTATTTTGACCAGAGAGCAACATATTTGAGTTACATCGAAATCGAAGAACATGTCCCGAATAGCCCGGCTGAATTGAAATGGAAAGCATCCATATTCTTTAGCAACACAATGGACCCTATAGGTGTAAGTGAGATCTTTTTACAGATCAGGCAGCACTACCTAACCTATCCTAGTAGCAAGAATTTAAAATAGCTTACGTATCTGCGCATAATTCTTTCGTCTTTTTATCTAAGTTCACGGATTTGTGTATTATTCATTCTTACACAATAAATTGAAACATTTTGGAGTAGCCTCTTGTCATTTTAAGGATATTTCATTTTTTTCTAAACGTTTCACTTAAATGATTGCTTTAGTAAACGCATTAAACGCAAACCCCAATCTCAGCATTTATAATTTTTTTCCTTTTTTGTTTTTAAATTTAAATTTATGAGTGTTCATTCTCAGCATTTGATAAAATATTTTTTTTTAAATAATTTGTGTCTGATTTTTTTAATATTTTCAAATTTACGAGTATATTACATGCAAGGCAAAAATAAGCATATACGGCTTGTGAATGTACTGAATGCCAAATACTAATTCATATTTATTAATTAAAATTTACTAACAGCTGCTACAATACCATATTTGCTATTTAATACTATCACCATTCATATTTATTATTATTATTTTATTTTGTTATTTCACGTTCTTTTAATATCAATAATATATAGATATTGATGAACACAAAGAAAAAGTATGTTCGGTTAGAGAAAAAAGAGTAACAATCAGCGTTTCTGCAAATTAAGTTCCTAGGGCTTTTCAATGCAATAATAAATATTTTATAAAATTATCCAGTATTATATGTAAACGTGTAAAAGTACATATTTTCGCTCCATCTATTGTGCCACTCTTTCTCTCTATCTCTCTCTCTTTCTCTATTTGAAATTTTGAATAACACTTTCTTTTTATTGTTATTATTCCATTCACTCAGTACAATGAATATCTAATTTGAATTTCTTTTTTAACTTTTCGAATATGTAATTAAATTTATAAATCTCTATTTAACTGATTTTGTCTACTTAATTTGTTCTTGTAATTCTTCAGTTCATAATTAGATTAATTTTCATAAAATTAAGAATGTCTCGTGATGAGTGGATAGTCAAAACATTATGTCATTTTAATTTTTTCGATGACATTAAATTAATATTTTAGTACTCATTTAAAATCTTGTGTCCATGTAAATATAAAAAAGAAAATAAACTAAAATATTTTATTTCAATCACTTTTTTGTACTTATTAAATGTTATTTTCATAAAAACTCAAATTATATATGGATTTTTTTCGGGATTAGCCTTTTGAAAAATCGGTAACTTTGTTGAAGTAAATAATGACAGCCAAAATACAAAATGGCACAAATATACTTACTTGCGTAAATACTTAGTTCAAAACGTTGAAAATTTGCTGCAAATAAGAAATTCTCTAAATTGGTATCTTTTGAGATGGTCCTTGTGTACATTCGCTATGTTAAGTCAACTTCTGATCTAATCAATTTTATTCTAAGAGATATAATCTCTTATTTTTGTAATTTCTTTAATTTGATTTATTCACTACTTATTTGGTAAATTATGAGCTTTATTAGGCAAGTCAGGTTCAGTTTTCACTCATTATAATTCCCATATGTGTATTTCAATTTTGTTTCATGGTTTTTAAATATTCCGTTAAACGCGCTTTTCTAAACATTTCTTTAGTTTTCGCTAGTGATGAATTTAAATATTAGCACTGCATATTTTTGATTGCAAATCATTGATTTTTTAGATAATTATACTAGTTCTGTTTGTCAGCCATATAAAAAAAAACGAAAATTAGCAAAAAAATTCTAAGCAATCTAATCGTTTAATTAAATTTTTTATTGTTTATAACTATTACTATCGTTTTTGAAATGTCATGCGGATCGCTGCCGCTCTTCTTTTTGGATTAACTCGATTCTACTCGTTACTTCGTACTCGAATTCGTTCGATTGGTGAATTATCCGAATCATTCAATGCTCAAAACCAAAACAATCAAACAATCAAACAAATCTTGCAATTCTAAAAGGATTTCGAGGTACTAAAAGTGTTATTATTTCATTTTTCTTAAAAACCAAAATATAAGTGAAGATAAATTTAAATAAAAAAAAATAGACTACAAAACTAAAAACAAGCCACATTTACTCGTACAAAAATTAAATACATTTTTTTTTTATTTTCTTTTCGAATGAACAAAGTAGTCGTGAATATATATTTCAAATTTATTTTCATTTGGTTTTGTTTTTGTTTTTTGGTTATTTCGGTAAAGCCTAACATTCTACAAGCCAATTTAATGCCACCCCAAAAAACAGAGTTGAAACTCAAAACGAAGCCTATCTTCAAAACACTCATTCACAGACACGCTTATTAAGTATTTGTACCTCACTACAATTTTCAAAAATTAGTATTGTGTGGATTTTTAAGTTGTTTTCCCACATACATATAAACAATTAGAAAACTTTTTTAGAGCATCGAATAAGAGCTAGCTACATTCGATTCTATACTAAATACTAATAAAACTATTGCTATGCCTTTTCTATTTATAATTTGTACTCCTTTTTTATTTAGTACCGTTTTTGCGAGCAAGGGCAATTTCTTCTTCATTGGCACCTTAGCATACAAAAGTTATAAAATGTAAAAAATATACATACCAGTTAACTAAGTATTTGTTGAAAAGCTGTTTAAATGTGCAAATGTTTTCTGACAATAAATGCACTCTATTAAATTTTTTAAGTTGCCGCTCAAAATTGTGTTATTTTACTCGCCCACCGATATTTGTACAACTAGTTGCCTTATTTGTTGTAACTAACTTTCACAAAAAAATAACCGAAATGATAACCAAAATTCTACAAACGTATTTTTGCTGTCTTCTCACAATTCGCCACTTGAAAATTATGCTTCTGCATGCTCTTGAATAATATTTCCCATGACTTCGCATTTGAGCAATTTGTGTTCTTGTGCTTTAGATAGCCTTCTGGCAACACTTCCTTTCAATTGAATCATATTTTGGGTTTGCGCTTTTGCGCTACAAGGAGTTCGCACTTGGCGACAAAGCCGCTTAGCTTTCAATAAATATAATTTTAACTTGTTTATTGAGGCCCTTAGTTCCAACTAGGAACTACGCGAAAATGTATTTATTTTTTTAGTACCAAAGTCACGCAAACTAACCCCGATAACTGCATCGTTTTAAAGTCATTATGAACGAAGTTAAAAAGGAAGCAGAAAGGATCAAGGCTGTATTTTTGAAGCTCATTTAAACTGCTGTAAGTTAACAGGATGCAGGATCGATGTTCAGAGCAATTACTAGGACTGTTATTTCATTTGTCTCATAGAATTTTAGAATCTCAAATATGGCAAAGTTAATTAAATGGACAAGTTTCTTAGCACCAAACGTGTTGTAGAAAGTTATTTTGTCGGACTAAGTTTCAACGGAACAGGAGCAATAAATATACAATTTTTTAGCGCGCATATTACTTAGATCATTTTCAGCGGCTTGCAAGTATCTTCAGTTCTTTTGTATGATTTGTCAAGAGAAGTTATTTCATTCCAACCGCTCTTAAGAAAAACTTTTTGATTTTCACTCAATCACGGCGTACGTCGAAATGCGAAATATTAATTTTTTTTTAATTTTATTGCATTGCTTGACCGGTGACCAAAGAAGTCTAGTCCCCCTTTTTAGTTGAAACTCCTATAAAATTAAAAATTATAAACGCCATAATTTTGTGAACAAATTTATTTAGTCAATTTTTCTGGGGGTAACCTAATACGAGTTTATCGTGCTTATAAAAATTCGAAATCTACATGTGAATAATTTAGGTACTAATTTTAATAGGATATTTTGTAGTATTCAAGTTTTTGGCTGGTGTCACGTATTACATTGGCAGTTGTCATAAGGAAAGCATTCAATAGTAGAATCGAAATTTGATGAACAATTTCGGTAGGTTGGCGAATAAAATTCAGCTAATACTTAAATTGACTTAATATAAGTAAAGTGACGTTACTGCTTCAGGTAGGTTCGCTTACCTTTTCAGGATTCGGAATTTATTTACACTTCTGTGTTAACTTTTAGTGGTTTAACTACAAAATCAATTTAAATGAAGCGCATAGTAATTAATTGCATAATTAGAAACTAGAATGAATCTGTACTTTTTTACTGATGTTTTATTCTGTTTTTTCCCCCAAAAAAAATCTTCAAAAAATCTACTTTTTTACTGATGTTTTATTCTGTTTTTTTCCCCCAAAAAAAAGCACATCTGATACACAGGGTTGTCTACGTAGTATTTTTTGTTTTCTTCTCTGCTGGAAATCATGACAGAAAGTTAGTATCACAACCCTTACGGTTAAGCAGAGTTGGAAAATATTGCAAACTTATTTCCAATATCAATAGCACAAGCATCATCATTTCTGACTAAAAGCATTTTCATCTGCCTCACCTCGAACACGCAGGTGATTTTCAAGCAGCCAATGCATCCTCCCAGCGTGACCATTTGGTGCGGCTTTTCAAGCAGTGCCATCATTGGCCCAATTTTCTTAGTTATAGCTGCTCGAAACGCAATTTCGCTAGCTCACCAGCGCCAAACTCGGTAGGCTTGTTAACAACCGTTACGGCGATGTTTATTGGCCACCGCGGAGCCGTAATTTGAGGTCGTAAGACTTTATTTGGACCGATGTTATGCGCACAATCCGACTGTATTAAAAGTACTGGAATCTTGGTATAATAATTGAAATGTTTATTAAGAAAGTAAACCTTACGTTTAGTTAATTTGTGTTGAACTATTTAAGGAGTTAAGGATATGAAAATGCGCAAACAATTAAGGGGGAGCCTGGTTTATGAGGTCTAAAAATTGCATCTGTTTGCGATTTTTTTTTTAAGGAAAAAATTAACTGCAAAGTTGTTTCTATCTTTTAATGAACATTTAAAAAGTATAAAAATTTTTTGTACTGGTTAAAATAAGTTGAAAAAAATGTTTAACATAGAAATTAGTAGAGCGCTGCAACGCTGGAGTTTCCAACTGGCGTACAAGATACAGCTCGTAATTATTATCTAAAGCAAAAAATTCAAATGGATTTCTAATTAACATGATTTTTTATTCTAGATGAACTAAGAAAACTGAGAGAAATTCCAAAATTTCAACTTTTTGGAGGTTTTAAAGAAAAAAATGCCTTTCTATAAAAAAAAATTCACTTGAACTTGGTATAAAAATCTTGAAAAAATTTTTTTTATCTATTTTGTTAGTTTAAATAGAAGATAATTTAATACTGAAGGGAACAAGCCATGATTCATTTCAAAAGGATCATTAGTTTTTTTTTCATTCATGTACGCCAATTCAAAGAAATCATAAAAATGAAAAGTCGAGAAAAGAAGATAAAGAGCGTAACTACCTAACGCTCGCCTACCTTTGGCTTTGTATCTACGGAAGTATTGAGAATTAGGCTCGGTAACTGTGTGTGAATATTCTGAAATATATTAGAAATCGCTTAAAATGAAAAAAAAAAAATGATTTTTTTGACCTTATAAACCAGGCTCCCCCCTTAAGGTTGAATACTATTCTATATCTGCATAGTATCCTTAGTTCTTGCCTTTTTTTTGAAATTGTTATCCACTCCACTTTGAAGCATTAAAATGAAGTAACGAAGCATTAACTTGCCGACCTCAAGTCCTTCTTTTCATTCTACTTGATTTGACAGCTTATAAACGTCGATCACCTTGGCAACTAAAAGGTGTGGGTGTGATTTGTATTTGATGTTAATGCACATTAATCGTAGTTTTCGGTATTCAAACTTTTAAATAGGCAATTTGTTTGATATTTCTGTTGACAAATTGCCCTTTATTATTTTATTGCATTACTATTAGAAACAAAATTATTTTTATGCTTTTAAGTATTTTCATATTTTTAGCACACGAAAAAAAGAGAAAATTTCGAACACAATATTTCAATGCAAAATTACAACTTCATGGCCAAATTAAAAACACACAGACATACAGTCAATACAATAACAGAATTTAAGAAATACATTCAATGAGGTGTGTAAGTGATAGCTTCCCTACAACAATCTCAGTGACCTATAACTGCTTTATGGCAACTGTGTAATGACAAATTTATACTCATCTTAAAACTGAATCAAAAACCGAAATTTTTAGAATTAGTGGTTTTTATTTTTTATAGAATATTGTAGAAACAATTTAAAATTTTGCGGAATATAAGTAAAAAAAAAAAATGTTATCAACAAAATTCGTGTTATTATTTTTGTTTATGCTTGTGTATTTAGTTTGTATAGAGAGTTTTAAGCAAGTAGATCGTAGTTGACATTAAGAAATTGATTTAAAACGTTTGACAAGTTATTTGCAAAACTCACTTTGTTCTTTATTTTTTACATGCTTCAGTTCTACCGAAAAGTATTCTTATCAAATTAACTAGAAAATAGTTTGCATTACTGAAAATGGTCGCTCTATCAAATTTTCCAATTTTTCTTTCTCTGAAACTATCTCTTGATTTTCAATTTATAAATCTGTAAGTTATTCTTTAATTGACATTTGAATTATAACCCATTTTACACAATATTAATTAAATATTTATTTATGAGTTGTTTAACAAATATTTAACAAGGTATGAATTGGAATACTCAAAAAGGACCTCCTGCATGCCGAGTTTATTAGTATATTTACAAGTGAAAATTTATACATATAGAGAACAAATTTTAACAGCAAGTTCATGGTAATGGTGTTACATACTACTTTACAATATTGAGCTTCTAAAGATCCCCTCCATATAATCACTTAAGCTTAACTCCCGCTTCCACATCCAGCTTTCCATCACTAATACGTTTCAGTTGAAATAAATGTTAAATACGTTTATCGACTAACACTTTCACTGCGTTGTAGGTTTGCTCTAACACCTACCCTTACATCGCTTTCAACGCCCTGTGATATGCTATGCTTCTCTACGGCTGTCTGTTTTTCTCACCTAAACGCAGTTAAGCAACTTATTATTCACAAAAAAATTTTATAAAATAAAATGATAATAAATTTAATAAAAATATCAGTAAATAAATTACTATTAGTGCCAATTACTTTTATAAATCCAAAAGAAAAATTAAAATAAAATAAATAATAGTATTAAATTAAAATTTTATTTTTGCTGTTAGCGTTAGCCACCACAATACAATAAAACATAGCTTAGCCAATATGTAACTACATAAGTATTAGCCATTGTACGTATTTTTTAGTTAAGACCATCTCACAAGTGCTAATTAGAATTCAATTTAACCTGTACTGTGATTAAAAAAGCAAAAACAACAATGAAACCTAACAAAAATTACATACATTCGTTTTGAGTTTTCTTAACTTTCACTTGTGTTCCGTTTACTAACTTATTATTTTTCCTTAATGAAATTAAACTCATAAAATTTATAAAGTAACTGGATTTATCATTCGATAATTTTGCATAGCAATTTTAAATCTTTTCATTATGTCAATGATTTTTCCCCTTAATTTCATCTGGTTAATTTTTTATTTATTTTCTCTGTTTTCAGTATACAACAAATTTTTTACCTAATCACTTAACAAGAAACATACATAAATATTTATAATCGCTTTGCTCATGCATTATATATTCACCTGCACGCCTACTGCCATGCCTCATGTCCGCGCTTAATACCAAAGGCTGTGGTATTGCGAGTCTCTATGGCCAAATTATCGTTTGTTCACAAATTTATTGGTTTATTGGTAATCGCCTCTTGCTCTGTTTTTCAGTTGCTAACATACGTATGTAAGCTTTTGCTTTGCTTTTGCTTCCACTTTCCCTTGTGCTTTTGATTTTGTTTTAGCTTTCGCTTCAACCTTTGACATTTTGTGTATGTATGTATCTGTACATGTATTCTTATATAACCGTATTTTAGTGTAGCCTCTGTGCTACTAGCTGTGCTTTTGCCAATGAATTTGCGGCGAGTTGAAATGTAGATAAGTAAACTGTGTACGAAGTCTCGCTTTTTTGTACTTATAGAGGGACAGTGGGTCTAACTCATTGGAAATACAAGAAACGGTTGTTTTTTGCGTTTTGTTTTATATTACTTTTCAGTGACTTATTTTTGAAATTCTGCGTTTTACATACTATATGTAGCAATAACACTGATCAGTATTTTAACTATGCATGTCCTATTTCTAAGCAAATAAATATATTCCACATAAGTACACAAACACATACCCAATTTCAAAAAAAAATTAAAACTTCAGAAATAATTCAATACAGCTTTGAGCATCACTTATTTTTTACGTTATTTAAAAACTTTGTAAATGGTCTGAAACATATTGTTTACCCTCGTTTCAGTTCTTTGTGCGTCTGGACCACATACGAAAATGCTTCACGCAGAAAGGTGGCGTTTTCGTTTTGGAAGAATACAGTAAGTACCATATTTTAGAGTAACATTTGCGAAGGAGTGACTATTTTAGCCATTTGCATTGAGATAGTTATAACTACAATATATGTACAGAAGGGCGGGTCGATTTAAAAATCGCTCATTGCTCTGTGAAAATCGTATTCTAGGGATCAAAATAAGAAACTTTGCCGAAGGAACCATACCTCTAAAATGAATTCTGATGTCCTCCAATTTGGGTCGAACGAAAGAACCCACTTTGACCCATTTAGAGTGCTCCAATCGAGTCCAAATGTATGACCGACCCCCACTAACTTTGGACGGTTGATCCACCCATGCCAGTGGCACACCCCCTGGAACTCCCCTGGAGGGTTCCCCATACAATCATTTCAAAATATCACCATTTTTGGCCTTTATGCTAAATGACTATGTTTTTTCTTTATTTTTATTTATTTATAATAATATCTATTTTTTCTCTTAAGAAATTTATTTAGTCAGAACATATGTAAATGAAAAAATTAATTTAAGTGAGTTATAGAAAAGAAACTAAAAAGTTCGACCCAAATTGGGGGACATCAGAATTCGTTTTAGAGGTATGGTTCTTTCGGCAAAGTTTCTTATTTTGATCCCTAGAATACGATTTTCACAGAGCAATGGGCGATTTTTTTGCCTCCCCACAAATCGACCTGGCCTAATGTACAGGGTTTGATTGAAAAGTAATGAGCCTAATTTTTTTAAGCAATTTTATTAAACCTTTTGGCTTATACAACTAATATTCTTCAAAATAGGACCCTTGAGCAACAATACACCGCTGGTAACGGTCCTTCCACTGCAGGAAACTCGTCCGCCGGAATCGCGTTCAATTCGGCTGTCACAGTTTTTTGGATCGCCTCGATGGAGTAGAAACGCCTCCCCTTCAGCTTTCTTTTCAGGCGCGGGAACAAGAAGAAGTCCGGAGGAGACAGGTCTGGGCTGTAGGGAGGGTGGGGAAGCAGCGGAACCTCCATCTTGGCCAATGCATAGGTGCAGAGGAAGGCGGTGTGTGCCGGCGCATTGTCGTGATGAAGGATCCAATTGTTGACGAGGTCGGGCCGCATTTCAAGTTTTCCGGTCACGATTTCCCGCACATTGTAATAAGCTAAATTTAACTCTTCACTGATCTCACGTAGACTAGCACGACGGTCAATGTTCAAAAATTCACGAACCCGGTTCACATCTTCGTCTGGTTGCGTCGTCGAAGGCCTTCCAGATCGCTGTTCGCCTTCAACGTCCTCCGGGCCTTCCTTGAACGACTTGTGCCACCGTTTTACTTGGGCTCTGGACAGAGATTGGTCCCCGTAAGCCTCCTTGAATAGCCCAATGGTTTCGGTACTCGTTTTGTTTAGCTTTACGTAAAATTTGATCGAGTAACGTTGCTCCAACGATCGCTGCATTTTCGCCACTGCAAAATCCTAACACACTTTTAAAACAGCTTTCACGCGCGGAGCGATGTTGACTGCACCGCTGTTGCCAGCGAACTGGGACCGGTTTCTAGTGGAAGGGGAAGGTGGAACGATCATTTTCGCCCACCAGCCGATTCGGTTGATCGCTTGGCAGACGCTCCGCGCGGGAAGGCTCATTACTTTTCAATCAAACCCTGTATTATGCAGTTTCATCATCGAAATAAAGTGAACAAAGTTTGAGAACATTTTACTGCACCAAATACATACTTATTTTATCTATTTGTGGAAAGTCGAATGGATTGGTGTGTCACTACCATTCGGAATTCAGAGAGAACGTAGGTTTGAAGCTCGGTGAAACACCAAAATTAAAAAAAACGTTTTTCTAATAGCGGTCGTCCCTCGGCAGACAACGGCAAACCTCCGAGTGAATTTCTGCCATGAAAAAGCTCCTCATAAAAGACCATTTGCCGTTCGAAGTCGGCTTCAAACTGTAAGTTCCTCCATTTGTGGAACAGCGATAAAAAGCACACCCAATAACACCTTTTGCGGTAATTTCTAAAAATATCTTCTTATTCTTCTCGTATTGGCGTTACAGTCCGGGGTGGACTCTTGTCTCCTTCACCATACGGTCTCCATTCTTCGCGACAGCCCGCGCTCGCTGCATGTTGTGAGATTCTCATCTTATGTGTGTCGCCTTCTGCGTCTTGCAACCATCGTCGCCTTGGCCGGCCTCTCCTTCTGGCTCCAGCAGGATTTGATTCTAAAAGTTTTTTGGCCGCTATTTCGCTGATAATTTTAGGCGTTTAATTTAGGACGTGTCCATACCACTGTAAGCTTTGCGTCTTTATAAATCGCATTACATTTCGTCCCGCAATTAAAATGCTGAGCTCGTGGTTATACGGTACGTACCGTCTTCTAATCGTATAGGGCCGAATATTTTCTATGAATACTTAGTTGATTGGAAATACATACCTATGTATGAATATTTCTAAAAGATATGATGTTAGTAAAAAGATGTTAGATTAGATTGCGGGCTTGCTGTCCAGTATTCGTTCCATCTTCTGGGTGGTCGTCCTTGTGCCTTATAACATTTGGTTTAGCTTTCATAACTACTTTGGCTATTCTGTCAGAGTGCATTCTTGCAACATGATTTCGCCTTTCTTTTTTATTTTTCTGGTGAATTTGTTGATATCCTCGATTTCACAAAACTCGCGGATCTCGGCATTCATTTTTCTAACGTACAGAGTGTGCCCGGTGATAGCTCTAAGTGTACGCATTTCAACAGTCAGCTCTCGCTTCTGAAGCATACGTTAGTATGAGTAATTTGGATTTTTGATTCTTTTTTTTATGGCTTTATTACTGGTTGTTAGCGTTCCAAGGTATTTAAATTTAAGCGCCTGTTCAGTTGGTCTGTTATAAACGGCGAGTTTACATCGGGATGATGTCTGGATAATAACATAAATTTGGTTTTTTCAGCTAAAAGTATGAAATATGACAAGTCAGGGAAATTTTCACAAAAAAAAAAATTAAAGACAACTTTAAAGAGAGAAATTCGAAAATATACTTATACTTATATGTATGTGTATGCCTTTGAAAAACTGCTTTTCAATTCACCAACCACAAAGCGAATAGTTGGGTTAGGTTAAACCGGCTAGCATTAATCCACGCATAAACCTTTGATCCCTAGCGATACCAGTTTGCTACTGACCTCTCTTAAGACTTAAAGTAGACATCGGGAGGATGCCAACGCCTTTAGCAAATCTGAGCAGCGCTGGAAGATCCATTTTTGACACATCATAGAGGGCCTCAAAGTGTGGGGTTCCCAGACATTTCGAGCGCGTTTTTGATAATGCCGGACAAATTCGCAGACGGAGATACCTTTTTTTTATTTTTGTTTTAATATATAATATTTACCCGTGCCGACAGCTTTTCGAAAATTATCGTTGAGTTTCAATGGAAAAACGCACTCTCCCGTAAATTTGGCACCCTATTACTATAACTATTTGGCAGAGCGCCGACCGGGGGCGCAGAATACCGAAACAAATAAATTCCATTGGGATCGATTCCTGGCTTTGAGCTTTATTTACGGCCATGTCAGCGAGTCGTCAGCTCTCGTGAATTCATCGTACAAGCGTCGTCTCCAAGAACCTTTGGGTGATGCAAAAACCAAGAGTTGTTGGCCCATAATTCTGGTCTTTTTAGTCGAATTGCTTGACGTAAACGACGCATAACGATCAAATAATATTCCTTATTAACAGTTTGGCCAGGTGGAAGGAGTTCATAGTGCACCACACCACGAAAATCGAAAAAACTGTCATCATGACCTTTATTTTTGAACGACTTTGACTTGCTCATTTCGGTCTGGCCTCGCCTTTATACGATATTCGCTTGATTGGTCGGTTGTTTCAGGGTCGTAAGCATAAATCCAAGTCTCATTTCCCGTAATGATGCATTTGAGCTTGTCCTGATAGTCTGAAAGCATTGTTTCACACACATCAACGCGACGACTTTTTTCCAAGAAATTGAGAGTTTTCGGTACCAAACGAGATTTGACTTTTCGTAGGCCCAAAATAGTTTTCACATATCCTTCTGATATTCCAATCATATCAGTAAGGTCTTTAACAGTCAACCGACGATTTTTGAGCACTAACTCCTTCACTTTATTGACGTGTTGGCCATCTGTTGACGTCGATGGTCGTCCGGAGCGCTCCAAGTCATCAACGCGTTATCGACCCTCTTTGAAGCATTTGTACCACTTATAAACATTTTTCTGCGACATGGTCGAAACACCAAATGCCTTCTGCAACATGCTAAATGTTTCCGCAGCCGAAATTTCATTCCGCAAACAAAATTTGATGGCACTTCTCTGCTCAATCAAATCAGACATTGTAAAAATCGAAAAATGCACTCTTGGTCGTTTGGTAAACACAAGCGTAAATATATTACTGATAATGACATTCTCATGAAAGTTGGCCCAGATGTTCTTAACAGTGCTGCCAACTCATGAAAAAAATAACTAGAGCGGAATTTTAATCCCGCGAAGTTTGACAAATAAATTCACCTTACTTTTTGCCCACATTTAAACCATTTTTCTAGGGACACTACAAAACTTCAAAAATAAAAATATAAAATTATCAAAAAAAAAACGTCCATATGTATAAAAGTGCATTTTTTCATTGAGAATTCAAAAAAATATTAGTTTGGGGAAAAAGAAATTCATTACTTTTTATTTTACTCAAATAGTTTGAAACTGTTTTATGGTCGATCTTTAGCTCCTGGGCGATACAACGACTACTAACATGCCGGTCAACTCCGATAATTTCTGTGATTTATCGGCATTTTCTTTAACATCACCATCCACCATCCATCAACTTTAAGGCCCGGCTTGCATTCTTCGCCTTTATCAAAGTAAAACTGTAAAATGTACTGAATTTTTTCTTTGTTGACATCCATTGTTAACACCCTGTAACCCACAACTGAATGGAACAAACAAAAGAATTAATTTAGTGTGAAATGCCACCTCGATAACGAGCATAAACTTCACTTTTCTTGATCGGTGCTTTACGAGATACCGTTCACTACAGCCATCTACCGAGAAATTATGGATTTTTATTATTATTATTATTATTGTATATAAGAAAAGTCGAGGAGATCCACTACTTTACATTGAAACTAGTGTAAACACCTTCGGCTCGCTTGTTAAAAAATTTACCAGAGTAACAATAAATAGTATTAATATCTTACATTATACGCTATTAGACAATTAACTTCCTAAGCTCAGCTAACGTAAGGTACTTGTTGATGTTCTTGATGGATTCGGAGTTATAGCTTTTCAGGGCATCGGAAGGGGTGTTGTAACCGAAGACGTTGAATCTTATTGTTGAAAAATGCTGACAATTATCGAGCAAGTGGATGAAAGAGATTGAACCGCTGTTGCAAAATGGACACTGTGGAGGTGGTAGACCCTTAAGAAGACGGTTGTGCGTTGCTGTCCTATGACCAATTCGTAGGCGGGAGAAATTTCTAAGATCGTTACAGTTTATTCCCCTCGGGAAGGTGAGTGACTGCCTTACCGAGTTTAATGCTGAGTAGTGATGCCGGAAATTATTCCACTCAGAAAGTTTGGCTTTGAAAAATTTTGCTTCTGAAAGCCTAAAAACATCTTCTTTGAGAATCACGTTCAAGGCGATAAGTGGTTGATTTGCTACCAGTTTCGCTCTTTCATCGGCGGCTTCATTGCCAGGTATTCCTTCGTGGCTTGGAACCCACATGATTTTGATTAAATTATTTCCATCAGCTAAAACGTTGCGGATCGTTGAGATGATAAAGTTTCTTTTTGGTATGTTGGTTACTGAACGAATGGTGGACATGCTGTCAGTACATACAACGTATTTTTCATCAGTTTGGAGAGCATACTGCGTTGCCAGCAGAACGAGGTTTGCTTCCGCAGTGAAAACGGAGCAGAAGTTTAGTAGATGACCAGCTGAAATTGTGTTATGGTCGGAGTCTACTACCGCAAAGGCTGTGGTGGAAACAGTTTTAGTCCCGTGTATATATAAAAATTTCCATCCTTGTTCTTTTAGATTTGAGGCAAGTTGTTCGAAGGCTTGACGGTAAACTGCTGGAGGAATTGTATTTTTCTTAAAAGAATTATGGATTTATTTTACACCAATAGAATAAAAAAAATTGGTGATTTATTTGTTTGAACATAGAACATATTTAGAAATCAAGAATAAAAATTGGTTAAGCCATCGGGACGCAATGTTCCACGTAGTATTCATGGAAAAAAATATATACTTAATATATCTATACATATTAGGACAAATGTATGTTATGTACCCTTTGTGAAAATGTTGAAACATAATTGAATTGTTGTTTGTTTTTACATTTTATTTCAGATCCTAAAACGCGTCATCTGATCCAGCGAAAATATAAATCTAAATTGGTGAGTAGAATATGTGGGCCACATTAATTTCTAGCATTAGTCAGCTCAGTTTTCAAAGTTGCTTTGTTGAACGGCATTGAAAGGAGTGTGTCACCTCTCGGTATAGATGCAATGTACTTTTACTAAAATCGCATGCGTAAAAACTCATTAATTCATTTTATTTATGTAAACTCGAAAGTCACTTTTTATGAACAATGCTTTATCAATCCTTTTTCTTCATATAAAGCCTATTCACAATTAAATGCAAACGACATTCGTAAATTATGGTAGGAAATATATACATATATACGCACATTTTATTGCTGTGGTGCCACTATAATGCCCTGTTGCCTGATGGTTTGCACTTAATTAAGAATTGGCCTACAGTACATGCTTACATAAATATATTTTATATAGCTCAATTTTGCAGTCTAACAAAATGTTGTTACCAACAACGTTAATTTACAAAAAGCCAGTATTCTAGCGAATAAGTAACAGCTAAAACACGTCAGAATAAACGGCAGTTTTTGCAACTTTTTCAAAATTTTTGGTTACCACTTCCATCTTAGCGTCTAAATGTTGTTTTCGATAATAAAAATGTATGTTTTCGAAGCAGAGCAGGGCTGGTATTAAATTTTAAGTATTTTACCCTTAAACTTTATTACATTTTTACATACACGTACATATATTACGAGCTGATTTAGTAAATCCGATAAACTTAGTTGAGTATTATTCACTTAACACTTTAAAAACCGTGAACAAATTGTAAAGTAAATTAAATTTATATTATACAATTTATTTTCATCACATACCCTTTTAGCAGCAGACTCCTATTTTTAAGCTGATGTAAAACAAGAACCGTTAAAATAGTTTAACTGTTCACTTTCACTGATTTATCCAACCAGTCTTCGTTCTTTCGCTTTAAAGTGGAATAATTTCCGATCGCCTTTTCCACTTTCGGCGTTAAGGCGTAAAAACATCTTGAGGGAATAAAAATTAGACGGTTACAACATTTTTTCTGACGAAACTGCTAGACGTAGAGCATTTCAACATTTGTTTGGGTTTAGGGCAGAGAGTAAACTTTAAAGCACAATACTATAAAAATTAAAAACAAAATATAAATAACGGCACCGCGTGTTCTCCTAATACGTTCCTTTATGGCCGCGATTTCAATCTGAAACAAGTAAACTGAGCCTCTTTTTAAAGTCTTACAAATTATTATCCACAGAGAGACGGTTTGGGAAAACGTAAAGTTTACGCAAATAAGAGCACTTGCCTGTTTTTTGTTCTTTGTTAAAAGAGTTAGTTAAAAAAAAAATTAAGATAACATTTTAAAGTTACCAACCGAAAATATCGAACGCCACTCTATTTATAATTTATTTAGGAAGATTTGTCAATCGGTTCAAAAAAATGTCTTGAAAACATTTAATTTAATCGAAAATGAAGCATGAGTGAGAGATAGCGAATTTAATTGCCTTATAGTTGATATGCCACTTATTGTGATCGGTGAACGGATTCACCAGATGCTAGAATTTTTTTTGATATACCTTCTTTTCTTTCCTCCAAAGTCGTTATTTAGCGATATCTCGGAAGCTGCATGATAGAAAACAATTGTGTGGATTTTCAGGCTCGTCAATTATCCGTAGGTACTGTTGTTGTTTTATACTGTAAGCTAGTGCTATATATAAAATTTTGAAGAGCCATCTTTTGATAATCCCAAGAATAATTGACCAAAAAACAAGATTTTTTTTCAATTTCAGGGAAGTCTGGCGCCTCAGTAATGTCAATACGAATATGTTTAAATGCTTCAATTGTGGCTGGTTTATCGGCATATGCTTGTGGTCACAAAAGCTCGTTACGAAAACTAGACCGCAAGAGATACAAACGGGATTAAAAAACAGTTAAAACGCTGCCTATTGTCAACACAAATTCGATTGCCGAAATTAGCACCCAAATTATCGAATATGCTGGGTGACATTACGCGTCATTATGCAGAATCGGAATGTCTTCAATTTCGATCCACAAAATGTTAACGCGGCTCTATAATATGCACCATTGCCCATGATATTTTTTATACTGCTGACAAAAAGCTGTTCAATGATGCCACAACTCCAACCCTCTGAGGATGCATTAGTTTCTCGTGCTTGCTTTTCACTTTACTTAGTTACCAGCCTACGAAGTTAAAACCTAATATTGAGGTCTAATTAAAAAGATCTAAGGTCTAAACTAGAGGCGGTGAAGCCTCCTCTTATTAAGCTAATTGAACCGTGCAAGTGTGTGAAATTTCCATCAGATAAACCTAGTGATGATAAGGACAGTAAGTTTTATAAAATTTGTCATGAACTTTTACAAAGAAAGTAGGTTGGCTAACCCAACGCGCGCTTTGCTCAAGCACAAGACGGTTCATTTCGATCTGTGAAGGTATAATACAGGCGGGTCATATAGCGGTTGCTTTTTGAACCACCTAATATATATTTTTGAGAATGGTAACACAAATGACATGTGAAATATGTTCATAATTTACTTAAAGGTTTGACATTTACGAAATGGGACTCTATACGCTTGAACAAAATTGGGAAATATTGAAAACTTATTTCCAAAGTGGTGAGTCTTCTTCTTCCTTTCTGATTTTCCCATCGGTGGCTACGTAGATAAACGAAATTGTCTGATTTGGGGCTCAAAAAATCCACACGTTACTGTAGCTAAGCAAATGCATCCACAACGAGTCACTGTTTGGTGCGGTTTTTGGTCTGGCGGCATCATCGGGCCATTTTTTTTCGAAAATAAGCGGGGAGCCGCGGTTACAGTAAATGGCGAGCGTTACCGTGACATGCTCAACGAGTTGTTTCCAAAAATTGAAGAGGATGACATGAACGACATTTGGTTTCAACAGGACGGTGCAACTTGTCACACTGCCAAAGTTACACCCGAACTTTTGGCTACCGATTTTGAAAACCGAATAATCAGCCGAAATTCCGATATCAATTGGCCGCCTCGGAGCTGTGATTTAAGCCCGTTGGACCATTTTTTGTGGGGAGCCATCCAGAGACGATTGATGCTTTAAAACACGTAATCGAAGTTGCCATTCATGAAATTGGAGCCCAAACAATCGAAAATGTGCTTAAAAATTAGGTTGATCGAATGGCCTACTGTAAAGCCAGTCGTGGCAGTCATTTGAACAATATTATTTTTCATTCATAAATGACAATGTTTAATCTTCAAAATAAAAAAAAAGTTTGAAAAAATATTGATAAGTTTTTTTTTATAGCCGATTCAAAATGCAAATTTGACATGGCCCACCCTATATTAGACTGTAATAGTTTCGCCAGCTCAATAGGCCCGAAAAGTGGTTGATAATCGATTACATCATTTTGTAGTAGGAAGAGGCCATCAGATATAAAAAAATAATTTGTTCAACACATATGTATGTAGTCTCATCTAGAATATTTTATTATCCAAAAAAATTCTTGGAAATTATAATAATTTCTAAACCAGGAAAAATACAAATTTTGAAGCCTCTTATCGCCCAATCTCGTTACTTCCATTGTTGGGAGCACTTTTTGAGAAGTTGAGGGGGACAGGCATGGTCAAACACAAAAAAAAAATTTATGCAGGCGGTCCTCAAGGCAGCATACTTGGACCTATTTTGTATTTGTTTTACACTTCAGATAATCCCGTTCCTGAATCCAGCAAAATCGCAACATTTGCGGATGATACGTGCGTACTCTACATACTCCATAAAACTGAATGAAACCAAATCAGTACACGTAAACTTTACAAATAAAAAATTGTCATCAGCCCATATATTTTCACTAAACGTTCCACACGCATGACGCTAGACGCTAAGCTGAAATAGAAAGAGCATATTAAAATTAAAACAGCTGAGCTGAATATCAAAAATCATATAATAAACTTAGTCGGCTTACCGGCAGAAACTCAATGCTGAGTGTCGAAAGCGTTCTCTTAATTAACAATCAGATTCTTAAGAGGTTACATGGGTTTCGTCGGGTAGAAAAAGGCCTATTTCCAATATTTTTTTTCTATGTACAAAATTATTTATTTAATTCAAACTTTTTTCTGTCTTATAAATACATATTTAAAGAATAATTTCTGAAATTAAAAAAAAAAAAAATTAAAACTCCTCCATTGTGACGTCATTTCCGGTGAACCCTCGAAAAAAAGGTGCGTCCGCGTTGTCAGCATAACTCCTGACAGGATCATCAAAAACGAAAAAAACATAAAAAAGTGCTTTAGTTAAGACCATAAACTCGTGCTTGAACGAAGGAAAGAAAAAAAAGTAAAAATTGGAATTTTGGCAGACATTTTTCCAAAAAAATAAAAATTTCGGTCAAATTTGCTTGACATTTTTTTTTTTAAATAGTTGTAATTGAAAAAAAAAGAAAATCCTTCGTTCAAGCACGAGTAAATTGTATTTCGAACACCTGTGTAAAATTTCATCAAGATCGGTTGAGTAGTTTTCGAGAATATTTGACAACCGACTTTGAAAACACAGTTCTGAGAAAAACGCGTTTAAAATTTTGAGTAACAATAAAAATGGCTTGGAGCGCACACCTTCCAAAGGCTGTATCTCCGAATTTATTCCTGAGATGTTGTAGAAATTAATAAGCCAAACAAAAAATAAATCGATTTTTTGAACCAACGAAACCCATGTTAAGCCAATATAGGCTGATCTGGGGATACAAAGTAATGTTGAGATGATACAATCAAAATAAGGTGCTCCAATACATATATCGTTAAAGCAGCTTGGATTGTCCGGAATGACGACGTGCACAGAAATCTGCAGGTGAACACGGTCCACGACTGAATAAACTCTTTCGTTGCTAAGCCTGCTAAGAGAATAAAACAGCACACCAGTGTTGAAACGTCCACTCGGCAACGAAGCAATACACACAAGACGGTTGAAAAGGAACAACTACAGCACCTTGTGGTTAAACCAATTTTATAATATGTCCGTGTTTTGAAAAAAAATATTACTTGATAGTTAGAGGTTAACTACATATGTGTAATAAAAAATAAAAAATTTAAAATAAAAATGGGTATTTCATGTCAACAGTGGGTTTCGAACTCGGTCCTAATGCATGGTAGTCACGCCCAAATCCATTCGGCTACGGCGGCCTCAGCGTACATTCTCTTTCACAGAATAAAAGTTCCACTATTGTTTTACGTTTTTATAAAGCAGCAAGAAGAATGAAGTAATACGAGTATATACAATTTATTATATTTTTCAAAAAAATTTATCAGGATATTTAAGGATACTTTTTACAAAGGGCATTATTGTACCATATTTGTGCTGGGGAAAATTACGCCATTTTTTTTAAGGAGGGAGCCTGGTTTATGAGGTCTAAAAATTGCATCTCTTTGCGATTTTTTTTTTTAAGGAAAAAATTAATGTAGCACTGCAAAGTTTTTTCTATCTCTTAATGAACATTTAAAAAGTATAAACAATTTTTGTACTGGTTAAAATAAGTTGAAAAAAATGTTTAACATAAAAATTAGTAAAGCGCTGCAACGCTGGAGTTTCCAACTGGCGTACAAGATACAGCTCGTAATTATTATCTAAAGCAAAAAATTCAAATGGATTTCTAATTATCATGATTTTTTATTCTAGTTGAACTAAGAAAACTGAGAGAAATTCCAAAATTTTAACTTTTTGGAGGTTTTAAAGAAAAAAATACCTTTCTATAAAAAAAAAATTCACTTCAACTTGGTATAAAAATCTTGAAATTTTTTGTTATCTATTTTGTTAGTTCAAATAGAAGGGAATTTAATACTGAAGGGAACAAGCTATGATTCGTTTCAAAAGGTTCATTCGTTTTTTTCATTCATGTACGCCAATTCAAAGAAATCATCAAAATGAAAAGTCGAGAAAAGAAGATAAAGTTTGTACTATAGCTGTCCGGTCACAGCGTAACTACCTAACGCTCGCCTACCTTTGGCTTTATACGGAAATATTGAGAATTAGGCTGTGTAACTTTGTGTGAATATTCTGAAATATATTAGAAATCGCCTAAAACGAAAAAAAAAAAATTGATTTTTTTGACCTTATAAATCAGGCTCCCTTAAGCTGGATGGATATGGCTTTCGTTTGACATCCATTTTAATATTAAAGAGTGAGTATAATTACTTAACGCCATTATT
Source organism: Anastrepha fraterculus (assembly GCA_037575425.1). Classification (NCBI taxonomy): domain Eukaryota; kingdom Metazoa; phylum Arthropoda; class Insecta; order Diptera; family Tephritidae; genus Anastrepha; species Anastrepha fraterculus. The sequence goes on from JAYXIM010016248.1 coordinate 26,119, forward strand.
TTTTAATTTAATTCTGAGAACTTTAAATTCCTGTAAATAATTAAATTGATGCTTATGCTTTTACTGTCGCACGATGCGGGAGACACGAAGAGGTTTGCTCCAGAATTCCGAACAAGTTGTACCAATAAACGATTATCGGTGAGGTTTCAGTTGTAGTTTCTCAAACGATAAGTTCTCTTTACTCAGCTTTTTTCATATGTACTCTCTGTTGAACCTTCTCCTCTTTTACAGATGTTACAAACACGGTAAAATAGTAAATAAATTGAATATAAAATACTGAATTTTAATGCAAGATAATAATTATTTAGCAAGAAAATCAACTAATAAATTTTTCGGATTTGCTGAAGCAGCTCCGTCGTAACGCAAGTACTTTCAAATTAATCCATTTGTACTTTTTCATTATTTTTTTTTTCTTTTTTATGTCCATATGTTCACTAACACCTCTTCTGCAACCACCTCATCACAACCACTAACACCAACAAAATCATACTCGTACATACTTAAATACATCATATTTAAAATAAAAACCGTTATTGTAACGAACTCATTCTGCATATTGGCATACGCATATTTTATTACGTGCAATTGTGTGTTTGTGTGTATGTATTGTTCATAAATCAATGCGATGTTTGTAAATATTTCAACAATTTCGCTACACATACGTACATATTCCCCGTACAATTACTTTGTATGACAACAACAACACGGATAAAAGGTACCTGTCGAATATATTCTACATCACTTCATACGCGTGCTTTCGATTGCCTACGACATTCATCTGCGCGACCGGGAAGCTCGCGAAAGACGAAGGCTGAGCAGCACGAATGAGACGACCAAAAAGCCAAGAGTTACTGAGACGGATGAAGAGGAGAAGCAAAGTAGGCCTGCGCTCGTACAAAATGAAGCCAAAATCATTACTTAACATAAATTTGTATTTCAACTGTGATAAATCCAAAGTGTACTACTGGCAGGCATTCAGTCCACTATTTACGCTAACACAAAAAAGTAAAACCAAATAATAAGAATTAAATTAAATTAAGAATCAATAAGTAAAGTTGAAAATGCTGCCTAATTTTGTGCCGACTTTATTTTATTTAAAACTAATTTTCTACAAAAATCTTCAATCAAACTAATATAAATTAAGCGTAGTTGCCTTTTAATGCCAAACAAAGAAACGATACAATCCCTAAAAAATCTACTTATACTCATATAATAAAATTTTATACTGCAAACTATTTATAAAAATACCAACTGTTATGTAAGGAATAATTTAACATAGCAACTTTTCACTCTGTTCGCATGCCTTGTTTATAGATTCTGTAAATAAATATTTAAGCTGATTGAATTGATATTAAATAAATGTTTGTAAAAACCAGAACCACAAGCGACACAAGAAAGCCACAAATGTGTTTTTTTAATGTTTTAAATGTAAATATGGGCATACATACCTATGTATATACATATGTGTTTTGTGCACACATTTTTGTGTATATGTTTTGTAAATTTGTAAATATGTATACCTGTCGACAGGATATCAGTATTTCAGGCGTCATTTGCATTTCTGATTTGAAAGATTCCACGGAGCAGCAAAGTAATATTTTCAAAACTTCTTTTGTTTCGCAATTCTGTTAATAAAGTAGCGGGAATAAACCAGCAGATTTGACTTTTTTCTAGTTTGAAGTGCGCTCTAAACTGTCAAACTTTATTTACTTTTTACTTTGTGGTTGTATAGTGAATTAAAGCGACAACAAAATATAGGGGAACGTAGCTGTTCTTACTATACTGCTCCTACCTTATTGTTGTGCCTTGGTCAGAACTTAGTTTTGCATCTCGAGTTTAGGTTACCAAAATTACGCAGTTCACCAACGTTGTGAGGCCAAAGTTTTGTCAAAAATTAAATGGTAGAGAAAGGACCACACCGTCAATTCACAGTTAGGTTAGGTTAGGTTTGACAGCCGCATCGCACATAGAGACAACGATGCCACTTAGACCACGAAATGTGTCCGCTGTGAGCCGCGGGGGCTGAGCTACATTTCCCTCTCCATATTAAACCATCCTAAGCTTTTGATAAACCGTAAAAGGTGGTTGATACCTAAAATGTATAGATTATCTATATTCGTTAAGAAGTAGGATTTTAAAAATCGGTTCCTGCTTCCGGCTAGAGCTGGGCATGTGCAAAAAAGGTGTTGAATTGTTTTCAACTCCTCCTCATTTCTGCAGCTACGACAGAAATCATGCGTGTAAACGCCTAATCTCTTTGCATGATTTCCTATGAGACAATGTCCTGTGAGGGCCCCTACTAAGGTCCTGATTTGAAGTCAACTCACACTAAAGTATGATATTTTTTAATTTGGACTCAAGTTTTTTTTAATTTCTTGAACTCAAACAGCCACAAATCCCCGAATTAAGTGAATCCGCGTAGGAGAAGAATTTGAGAACTGTCACTGCGCTCTGTTCGGCTACAACAATTTTCATATAAAGAAAGCTTATGAAAGTTTTTCACATGGAAAGTCTTGAGTTTAAATCCTAAACTGCAAGGAAAATATTAAAATTGGAATATATTAAATTGGAATATATTAAATTGAAAATATTAAATTATAGTGTGATACCAAAAATTTTCAAGTCAGTCTTTGAAATCAAGTAACCTAAGTCATTGCCATAGTTTCAACTCAGCTGTCGCATTAAAATCACTTAAGAATTCTGTAGCCAAGAATATTTCGTTCTTCGTACAAAAACCAAAGCAGTCCCAAAGAAGTATGATTTTTGACTCAAGCAGTTTTTAGAAAAATCATTCCAGGCACCTGCCACGCCTTTTTGCACCCATCCCCCCCCCAAAGTGCGTTCCCCCGACAGCCGGTTCTACGTTACCGGAACGGCCCGGATTTACTATATATCCGGCCAAGGACTGTCACGCCAGCAGCACTCCCCGTACATGTATGAGGAATGTTTTGTTGCTACAACAACAACAACATCCTTCCCAATTAGAATGCAATCTGCAAGTAATCCTATGGCTATGGATAGTTCATTTCTACTAACGAGCTTCCCATGCTCCTCACTGGTCACATTGCTTTGGCTGTGCAACAGGGGTGAGCATGTTTCCGTCTCGCACCTGCTTCTTTAAGTGAGATATTCTGATAATTTCCAAGTATTCATTTACGGTGTATTCCCTCTACGTACTAAAGTTTCATCTTCTACTCAAAGAGTACTTAGATACCGACCTTGATCTTTCGGATAAATAGCACTGTTTGCTCAATGAACAGATATCACGCCATCTGTCGCGAAATCTTCCGAATATATGTACGATAGCATTAAGGCGTCACGCTTCGACATCGACCTTAGCCCGATGATGCAAGAAATGCATGTCTGTTAATGCTGCATGCGAATAAATAACCATAGTCAAATTGCTTACATTGAAATTATGAGTGAAAAGGTGAATAAAAGGCTTGAAGAACTCTAAAGCACTTCCTTGATAGTTGGTACGTCTTACTTCGATGGCTCGTGAAAGCCTCTCACTACAAGGTTGGGTACAGATACTTTTCTTCAAATTCAACCTAAATAATTTCACAAATTATCAGTTACTGTATGATAACTATGAAAGAAATATCCAAGTAAAAAGGAGCTAAAAACTCTAACTTGACATGCCTCCACAACCGTTAGTTTGCAGACTCAGGTTTATTGAGACTTTTTCGCATTTGACATTTTTTTTAACACCTCGAACTGAAATAAATGAATTAGTTTGAAAGAAGAGTAAAAAATTTAAATAAATCCGCATAAAATTATAATAACTTTTTTCGAATTAATTCAAGGTTTTACGTACGAGCTCATTTGACGCAATTATTTGTTTTATGGTAGACATTTTTTCTATGTAATTACCGTTACGCGATATGGAAATATTTAGACCAAACTTCTGTTTGAACTTTTTCTTTCGTGTCTTTATGTTGACTTACAAATGTAGGGCTCAAAGATTTTAGCCAACTTGGAATTAAAATTTGAAAAGTTGAGCCAAGAAGCGCCGAGATATTTGGTAATTCCTAAAACACTCAGGCTGAAAAGTCCATTATATTTAAAGCTCTGGAAAGTGAAAGAGTCAAAGATAGTCAAGGAGGGAAGGATAGAAGTAATGGAAGGAAAACGATAGAATAGAATAGAGACATAAACGTAGCTAGACCTGTTAGAGTTTTCCAGATTCTTTGACATCGAAACCGATAATTCGTAGCCTTGCTCTAGTAAATGTGGGACACTCACAGAGAAAATGATCAGTGCTATCCGCCAGCTCTAAGCACGACAGGTAAATCGGGTCCTTAATGATTCCAACCCAACGTCTTTTCTTCCAATTTTAGTAGAAAGTTCGATAGTTTTCTGTTGGGGCTTGTCACACAACACTTTGCAATTCTGCAACGTTACAGACCGAACTGTCGCTCTTTTTTGTAAATTGCATACATAATCGCTAATCCCCTTCATGATTCCTGCAGAACTGATTCCGATTACTGGCTTTGGTCGCTTTGGGGAAACCGCTGATCCACAGTTGGCCAATTCACCAGCAATTACATTCCCTGGAACCCATATAAGTACAAGCTTACTCCGTCTTGCAACAGAATTAAGCTTCTTCTTATAATATCGAACAGTCCTTGAGGTTTGCTTTGCGTTCTTCAGGGGCTTCAGTGCAGCTTGACTGGCACTAAAGAGTCCAATCCGTTCCCCGCTCATCTCCTCTCAATTACGGTTACTATCATATAATATATTTTTTCATGGCAAACACTACCTGCTTATAGTGATCGCTGGTGAGGAAGTTTTAAATTCTAAATTTTATACCAAAACAGGTACGGCACTCGCAAACTCAAGTTTTCAATAGTGTAGATATTTTTTCATAAATACGACATTTGATCAAATGCATTTTCTGTCTCTCTCTTCAAATAAGATACGTTTCGCCTTCAAAATTAGAAAAGGATATTATTATAAAATTGTATTGATTTAACCCTTCAACGGCTTTGGTACATATACGTTCCGCCCACAAAAATTATCATACTTGAACAAATCAGTGTGCACTACTTTCTGTCTTGGTTTATATTTTTAAAGAAGGTTCTAGCAGCTCGGAAGGATGTATAAATGAACATGTTTAGACTGTTCTAATGTTTTAAATATAAAAAATTTTAAGAAGATTGTGAAGGGAATGAAGCAGTCTCAAATACAAATTGAATATGGCATGTGCAATAAACTTTACATCATTTTGTCTTTATGGTCCCTGAATCTGATTTGGATGCAGTGTCAGTCTTCCAGATTCATTTGTGATGTACAGTGTGCTCTCTCTAAAGTGTACACTTAAGGGACTGAAAAATTTGTCCGCTTATGGGAGGTTTCCGCTTATGGGAAAAGTGTAAAAAAGTTAATAAACAATATGTTATGGAAGGGTTGTCCGCCCAAGAGGAAATATTTAAAAAAATTCTTAAAAGTTATAGTATGTACAGAAAAAAGTGTGTGCTTAAGAGAGGTGTCCGTTAGGAGAGAATACACTGTATATGTTTTTAATTGCGAATTCACTAGAAACTTTGGTTGCATTTTGAACAATTTTTCATTTTTTAAAACCTGAATTTAGATTCGTAATCAGATAACTTAACCCTTTACTGCATGAATTAATAAAGATTCGAAAAAGAACTGTTTTACGGTGGAAATAGCTTTATTTGATTATCAATAAGACATATTGAAAGAAAAATAATGAAAAAGTTTCATTTATTTGTTTTTGTTTTTTGCGGAACCATTTGCATATAAAAATTAGTTGTAAAGTATAGAAAACAGTTAAAAACAGGAAACATTATGATTCGTAGAAAAAGATGAGTATGTCGACTTCATGAAAATATTTCTTTTTGTCAAAAAGTATTTACGTTTTACTCTGTTATCAGTGCACTTCAATTCTGCTTTTCACTCATTTGCACAAAAGTGAGATTAATTCCAATTATCATAAAATCATAGACAGTTTTTTTGCGGTTTATTTTTGCTAAATATACATTTGATGGATTGATGGATGATGATAATAGTTTGAATTATTTTTTTATATGAAAATAAAATGAAATCAAAACTGCAATTACATACAAGGGCCCATATGCGGTAGAGGGTTAAAACCCCAGGAGTATACATTTTCAGTAAGGAGTAGCGAATGCAAAATAAAATTTTGCTATAATGTGTGACTTATATGCATATTTGCCAAAGGCGCTAAAGGTTTAAAGAATGCTCTCATAAATGCATTTTAATAGATTTATTGTTTTAATAGATTTTACTAGAGCGTAAAGGGCAATTATCGAAATTATAAAAATAAGAACTAACCGCTTGACAGATTTTCTACTCAATACGAAATTCCCCAATCGGGTCACTAAGATGACCCAAAAAAAAAAATTTTTTTTTGGTGTTAATCATAATTTAGTTGTATAACTAAAAAAATAGACACTCATTTTTTTATTTTTATTTTTTATTTTTTTGTAAAGGGTAAGAGCGCTTCAACTTTTGAACTTTTTTGAATAAAACACAACCTGTTTGATTTTTTTAACTAATTTTTTTTTTATTATCGAGTTTGAACATATACATTTAAGTATGAAATTCGATTTCTTTTGCATGACCACCGCGTGCACGTTTTACGAAGTCCAATCATTGAACCCAATTTTCGACCACTCTTTTGCTTAAATCGTCCGAAATTCCAGCAATTTCGCGTTCAATATTGGCTCTGAGCTCACAAATCGTCGCCGGCTTGTTACTGTAGACCAATGACTTCACATAACCCCAAAACGGGACGGCTTGTTAAATGGACCGTAAAATGGCCGTAATGCTCTTAAAGTAGCAGCAACAGAACGATTATTTTCATAAAAAATTTGCACGATTTGCAATCGTTCCTCAAGTGTGTAGCGTGAAATGTATACTAATGAAGTTTACAAATGACAAGCGAAAAATAAAAAATATTGCGTCGTTCGCCCTCCCTATCGGAAAAAAGTTGAAGCGCACCTATTGAATAACCCTATATTTAATATTTGTTCGTGCTGCCATAGCATTCAAAATTACCATTAAATTCCCAATGAGAAAATGCACGCTTCCATAAATTTGGTATAAGTATGTTTGCAGGCCGATATTATTTAATCTCCTATTTTACTTTTACTTCACAAAAGTCCAAAAAATGATACCCTATATTCTATTTAAAAGAAACTAATTTAAGCTATTTTAATAAGGACAAAAATTAAAAAACAAATACATATTTTTTTATGTTCAATAATTAAATAAAAAATATTAAATAAAAACAATAATGGGTGTCTAATTTTTTTTGGCCATAGAATAAATTTGCTGAGGAGCATCAAGGAAAAAAGGGTTTTTGGGTGATCTTACTGGTCACCTTAGCCAAGGAAAGTTATAATAATATTTGAAAGTGTGATTTGTTTTTTGGGACTAATTTTATTCATAATTAGATATCGACAAACCGAATGGGTATTTTCAATTTCTAAGAACTTCAACTGAGCAGAGCTCAAATTCTTGCAAAAACTAGTTTTCTACCTGACTACAGTTAATAATTATCCATATTGTATATAATACTCGTATATGTACATATTTATGTGTATTGTAGTTCAATGCTAGGGTGTCGGCTTAAAGTTTGTGTAACAGCTGCTCCATAAGTGTTCTGATACCGCAAAAGTGGCCACATTAAGCCACTATTTAGTCATTTATGATTACTTTATTTAGGTTTCAATTAATCTAAGAAGTGATTTAAAATGTGTTCAAGAATAAAATAGATACATAAATAATCAACTGCGTATTGATTACAAATAAACTAAAAGCTTCCCAAATCCTCAATTATATCAATTCCAAACGCAATAAACGCAAAAAAACGAATTGTTTTCAATATAATTTTCTTGATGTAAATATTAATACGGCAACTATTAATTAATTATGCTAATATTAAACATTTTCTCCATCTTCTGCATTCTCTACTCATATCTACAAGGCCGACCAGATTTGTTACGCAGTGCTGTGCGTTTTCTCTTACGTCGCCGCTGGACAGGAGCAAAAGAAGAATCCTGTTGTCATCACACCACAAATACAGGACATTCACGCCCAACAAAAGCAACAGCATGCTCAACAGCAAAAGCAATTACAACAACAACAACATCAACAGCAACAACAACAATCCCATCCGAGCAGCGGCGGCGCTACTAGTCCGCGTTCAGGTCCACAAATGACGTCACCAAAGCAAATAACACAGTCCACACATTTGCCGCCTCCACAAATGAACGGGAAAAACCCAACAGTAACCATACGCCACACAATACCAATGCAGACGCCAACGGTTACGACAGCCACCGTGCAGCCTCAAGCGAAATTGCCGCATGCTTCGATGGCTTCGCCAGCCACACCGCACACAGCAACCACGACAACCAGCGGAATAATGCAACAACAACAACAACCATTCAGCTATCAACATATTTCACCGCTGCAGCATCAGCACACTCAGCCTCCCCATTATATGGTGTCTCACAGTCCAGTTAGTCGTACTAGCAGCAGCGGCAGCGCATCTGGCACTTTGCCACAGTTACCACCACGCGTGCCCTCACAAACCTCAACCGAGAGTGTGCACACTTCTCCACCAGCCGTAAAATCGCGTGGTCCCCCAACTGGCCCACCGCCTGTTATTCCACCAAGAACCGGCGCCATTGCACGCGCTGGCTCCCTGCAAGTGCACACCGCAGCGACAGCGACGACCTCGGCGGCCAGCAGCGCCCTTTCGGGCGCACGGAATTTCGTACGTCAGATATCCGCTAGTTCGACACCTCCACAGTACACACCGCAACCGCCACCACCGTTTGTTATACCCAAGCGACGCACTTCCTTGTCGCGTGCCTCATCAGTTGCGTGCTCGGGGCCAGTAGGCACACAAACAACGAGTGCAATCGGCAGCGGAGGCAGTCAGCGTCCATCTTATGGTAGCATTAGCATGGGTGCGTCCCAACAACAGCAGCATTACTATCAGCAACACCACCACCAACAACAACAACAACAACAACAGCAGCAACAGCAGTCCCCGAGCATCAGTAGTGGGAACAAGCACTGACGAAGGAGTTCTTTCTTCCGATTTAGTGGAGGTGGTGCTGGCGGTGGTGGCGGCCACTCAGGGGTCGAACCACATTCGCGCGAGATCTGTCGTACCATTTGCATTCCGTGGCTCTGAAAGGGTGAAACGAAAATGGAAAAAATTAAGCTGGCAGCAGCAAATATTGGCTGTTGAATTTCTCTACTACGTAGCTGCGCTTTAATTGCAATGCACACAGGCGTGTAAGTACCCTGCAGAGAAAGTATGAACAAGTGGCAAAAAATGCACACGGGGTTTCAAGCAGTTAAAAAGGTGTAAAAATGTAGTTAAACTGAGCAAAGTTGTATGTGAGATTCCATTAAAAAAGGAAGCTCGGAATTTTGATAAAACCACTTATGAGACTAACAGCTTTTACTTTCAGGTCAATAATCCTCATATTCCATAGAAAAAATTAATATTTCAACTAAACTTTGACTAAGATGTGGTATAAAAGTATTGCTACGAATGGTTGATGATTTATTAAATTCATCGCACCCAGCAATTCGGTGATCAGCAAGTCGGTGTGAGCTGTTCTAGCAAAATTCCAAAGCACTTTTCACTTATTTTAACTAATATTTCTGTTTTTTTCCAAGGCAATTAGTTATTATTTTCAATCACGTAAAAGTTGGTGGTTTAGAGTTTGAGAAAGTTTACTTTAGATTTAGCTCGAAATGCTAATTTCACTACTCTAATTAGAGAATTAGTTCATAAAACAAAGCGTGACTTCATTTTAGACACTTCTTGAATGTTGTTTTCTTGCGCCTAAATCATTTTCGAACTTCAGTTCGATTCTAAATAAGTAATAAATATTACAAATTAATTAATTCATCCAGGCTAGGAAATTTCCACTGATGAATTATGATTGTAATTTTTATGCTTCACTTTATAACTCACAAATATGCCACTAATTTATAAAAGTGTTCTAAATTTAACTTGTAATTTATTTTTTAAATCAGTTTTAGCGCGCGCTGTGGGCAAAAAATAAGGTTAATTTGGTTGTAAAATGAAAAATCTTTATTTATTCTTGTAAATCAATTGCATCCCCTTCAAAATAATCCCCTCTCGATGAAATACACTTATGCCAACGATTTTTCCAATCCCCGAAACATGCCAAATAGTCCATCTCCGGTATAGCCATCAGCACCTTCTTCGATTCAGCTTTTATCTCCTCAATCGACTCGAAACGCGTTCCCCGGAGTGGGAATAGCCAGAAGTCACACGGACCCAAATCAGGCGAATACGGTGGTTGCGGAACAATATGCGTGGCATTTTTGGCGAAATGGTCACGAAAAACGAGTGCAGTGTGAGACGGTGCATTGTCGTGATGCAAAAACCAAGAGATGTTGGCCCATAATTCTGGTCTTTTTAGTCGAATTGCTTCACGTAAACGACGCATAACGCTCAAATAATATTCCTTATTAACAGTTTGACCAGGTGGAAGGAATTCATAGTGCACCACACCACGAAAATCGAAAAAAACTGTCATCATGACCTTTATTTTTGAACGACTTTGACGTGCTCTTTTCGGTCTGGGCTCGCCTTTAGCACGATATTCGCTTGATTGGTCGGTTGTTTCAGGGTCGTAAGCATAAATCCAAGTCTCATCTCCCGTCATGATTCATTTAAGCTTGTCCTGATAGTCTGAAAGCATTGTTTCACACACATCAACGCGACGACATTTTTCCAAGAAATTGAGAGTTTTCGGTACCAAACGAGATTTGACTTTTCGTAGGCCCAAATGGTTTTTCAAAATGGTTTTCACAAATCCCTCTGATATTCCGATCATATCAGTAAGGTCTTTAACAGTCAACCGACGATTTTTGAGCGCTAACTCCTTCACTTCATTGACGTGTTGGTCATCTGTTGATGGTCGTCCGGAGCGCTCCAAGTCATCAACACGTTCTCGACCTTCTTTGAAGTCTTTGTACCACTTATAAACATTTTTCTGCGACATGGTCGAATCACCAAATGCCTTCTGCAACATGCTAAACGTTTCCGCAGCCGAAATTTCATTCCGCAAACAAAATTTGATGGCACTTCTCTGCTCAATCAAATCAGACATTGTAAAAATCGAAAAATGCACTCTTGGTCGTTTGGTAAACACAAGCGTAAATATATTACTGATATAAATTCACCTTACTTTTTGCCCACAGTATTATATACCTATAATTGTGAGCTTTATTGAATTCTGAAAATAATGCTATCAAATAATATAAATTGTTCATATTCACTTCAACCGGTCTAAAACATTTTATAGTTGAGATAAAAACTTAGGACATTCAAATAAATTTGAGTCAGTGCATTTAATTTATGAAATTTAGACGGTTCAGCTTCGTTGCCACTTTTTCTACGAAAGAAATAAATAACATGAATCATAAACATGCTTTAAAGTTCACTCGAAGTATACCAGTTCGCAACAGCGAAATTCCCTACAGGGTACGCGCATACCTACAAATATATGTGCATCTATATAAAATTGGCGATTTGTATGAAATACAGTTTAATACTGCGCCTCAGAAATTCTGATTCCTCTTATTAATACGAACAAAAAATGTTTCTGCGTGATCGGTCTAAAATGAGTTTCGAGTCTCCATAATTAGATTTTTACCTGTTTAGTTTAACTAAAATTTTCAAGGCATTTGATTTATTTTAAACAATTTTTTTCATGGTAATAAGCTTTCAAGGCTTTTTTGGTATAAGGAATTCATTTCATATTTGTTGTTGCGTCAGGCATTCGCTTTCGAAATGTTTTTTTTTACTAAGTTCTCCTGATTTTATTTTATGAGCTCAACGACGGCTTAAAAATAAATCAACAAATTAAATTGCTACTGTGTTTGAAATATCCCCTACCCCTATTATTCAGTTACCAACCGGTCGTACGATAAATTCATAAAACGATAAATTCATAAAATCCGCGGAGGTATCATGGCGGTTGTGCTGAAAGCCGAAAGAAATTAACTCATATGAAGACCAGGGAAAAATATCATATTTTTATATGGTGAATTACCTAAACAAATGAATGAAGTTGGAAACTAAAGAAAAATGTGTGCTTTTAAGCAAATTCAGAGCTGAAAACTGTATGAAGTATTAAAAATTATTCGAAAGCGACAGATCATCACCATCATCATGTAGCGATTACAGCTAAGGGTGAGCTTTAGCTTCGTCCAAAATCCTCTTCCAATCTGCACGACGGTTCATAGCAATAGACTTCCAGCTCCTAACTCGAAGCTTCATCAGATCGACTATGATTTGGTCAAGCGAGGTTAACCCTGGGCATCCTCGGGCACGTCTCGTTAGGGGGTTTGTTGTTAAAAAGGATTTTTGATGCCGGCTATCTTACATGCGCACAATGTGTCCTAACCATCGAAGCCTTTGGGATTTAAAGTGCTAAACGACAGCTTCTCCCCGGCATAAGTTCCGGAACTCATCGTTGTAGCATATTCGGTACTTTCAATCGTTGCAGCGTATGGAACCAAACAGCCTTCGAAGCGCTTTACGCTCGAACACCTTAAGCTTCGTTCGTCTTTGCTTGTCATTCTCCAGCACTCGCAGCCGTACGACAGGACCGGCAGTATTATTGACTGGTAGAGGCTGTTAGCATTTTTTATTGTCCCAAATATTTGAAGTGTTGAACTCACTCAAAGGCAAATGTTCAAATTTCGTGATCTTCAGATATTGAATTTCGCCTTCATTTATTCTAAGGCCTACTGCTTTTGCACGACTTTCAATGTTGCAAAAGGTTTCGAAGAGATACCTTTTATTCCTTGTCACTATTGTGATATCATCAGCATACGCGCTTGTGATTCTTGAGTGACTAAGAAAGTTTCCAAACTTGGCTTTATTTCTTATCACATAGCGAAGAAGGAGATTAAAGACAGATGTAAAAAGCCAGTCGCCTTGTTTTACGCTACAGGAAATTTCAAAGGGATTTGACACTGCTTGTTATAAAACTAATTTTCCAGTAGGGTTAGTCAGAGTTGCTATTACTAACTGAATAAGATTTCCGCTGGCACTCGAGTCGGCAAACACTTCTGAAATTTTGTCTCGGATAATACTGTCAAAAGCGTGCTTGAAATCGACGAACAGGATGTGTAGGTCTAGGCCGCATTCATAGCAAGATTTTGTTTAGCATAAAGATTGATCGACCTGGGCGAAAGCCGCCTTGGTATTCAACCAAGATTTTTTCTGCTGGCAGTTAGCCAGGAAGCGCGGATTCGAGAGCAGATTTTATATGTAGTGTTTCCGAATATGATTCCACGGTAGTTCAATTTGTCTCCCTTTTTGTGAATAGGAGTTACCAACGCTACAAGCCAGCCTTCCGGGATGCAACCGCAGATATTTTTTATGAGGAGCTTTTTTATGGCAGCATTACACTCGGAGGTTTGCCAAGGGGCGACCGCTATTAGAAAAAACTTGTTTTTAATTTTGGTGTTTCACCGAGACTCGAACCTACGTTCTCTCTGAATTCCAAGTGATAGTCACGCACCAACCCTTTCTGCTACGGTGGTCGAATCATAACAGACACCTGCAATAAAATTAAATATCAGAGATGACTTACCTGTACTCAAGGCTCATTGCTGGGGTAGCAACAGTAGAGCAAAAGAATAATGGCGTGTATATTGATATTGCTTGAAAGCTCCAGAATATCAATCTCAAATTTTCAAATTTTTCAGTGGCGTTTATTTTGATGTTGTTTGAATTTAGTAAACAATAACAAAATAAAAGTTAAAGACAGTGTAACAGCTTAGAGAACACGTAAAATTAAAATACTATAAGTCCAATTAGCTGATTCACTGCTGCTACCTTGTTGAGGTGCCTTGTTTGTACCAGTAAATCTAAGAATATTTAATTTCATAGAAAAATTTATTTATGAAATACAAAGTGCCTTCAATGATCTAGTTAAAACAAACATGCTCCATCTAAATCAAATTATGAAGCCTCAAAATTCTTTTTAGGTCTATGTCATAGAATTCCTTTTGGTGCCTATTAACAAGAGGAAACATAGTTTCAACGGCGCGGTCGCCAAATTTCCCCGGCCTAATGCTTGTACTACATAAACTATTCGCGTTGCAGTTATGCCTAGAACTAGACTGTTGCATTTACGAGCTGTATTTACTGTTGTCTAAATATTATTTTAATTTAATTAACGTAAAAATTCAAAAGAAACTCCCGAGCACTTGCTGCTATGCCTTTCTGTGAATACCCCGGCTATGCATACGAGAAAAATACCTGTGAAAATATTTGCATTTGCATGTTCTCTCAATCGCTCTTCTTAGAAGAAACTCTCAAAGCAAATTTTGGAAAAATTAAATAGTTAAATATTCATGTGCATGTGTATGTATTTGTAATACACCTAACTTGGAACTAAACTCCTATACAGTAACATAGTAGGTAATGCAAGAACAATAATAGTTAAACGCGCACAAACAATGGCAAACCAAATTCTTGGAATTTACTTAAAAATCATCTTAAAAATACACTAACAAGATTAAAGGGCAACATTTACTAAAAAGAGGGTACAAATATAGTCTTAAAATAATAAAAAAAAAAACTACAATAGAAAAATCACAAAAAATCAGAGCCGCAGAAGCAATAGAGTGAACAAATTCTGCAATGCATTCACCATCAAGAGCAGGGAGTCTGACAAAGAAGCTGTATAACAGCTAAACACTTAGCTCAAAAAAATGCAGATTTACTATTATTTTTTTTGCTCTAAGAAACTTAGGGTAGATTTAAGCGCTGCATTAGCAAGAAAAGCTGAATTCTTCTTCTATAGGGCCATAAGATTTCATAGTTTGATAAGATAACCCCATGGGGTGTTTACTATGTTCCGCTCATTTAACCAGCGGTTCTCAACTATTTTGTTAGACCAACTTCTCTTGATCGTAAATACCGCTATTAATACGGTAATTTTTCAATCGGACTTTATCCAATATATATGTCAACTATCTGAAAAACATTTGATTTAACTTAATAACCAACACTTCATATACATTTAAAAACATGAAACATTTAAATGAACTATAAATAAAATAATAAAAATCCTCATATGAATCACCAAATAGTTCCATAAAAAGCTTTAAAATCAATCGGTATAAATGTTTTCTGTTAACAGATATCTAAATGCGCTTGCGAGTAACTTAATAAAACTAAAACTTGTATATTAAGATATTATGGAATAAGAAGGCTTATCGCAAGTGGCAAACAATTGTTGAAAAGATTCAATACACACAACTATACAGTTTTGGGCATTAAAATATGGCATGTTGTTGCACACGTAAAATTTAACATGTGGACTGTGGAGATTTTTAAAATAATCTTAGTTATTTTATAATTTTTGCTACTAAATTAGATTAATGAACAATCGAGCGTTTAAAAAATAGCGTCCGCTTACAAAGATATTGTGCGACATTGTAAAATTGCTTCACTTAACACTTGTAAAAACAACACACAGCCTCTTTCATGAAAAAATTAGAATAAGTCAAGAATTCCCATTAAAACACCCTTTTCAAGATCGCCACAACCGTGAGAGTAATTTTGGCCAGCTTCGTAACAAATTGGTAAGGAAGAAAGAGAACGGCGCTATATGAGTAGAGAAATTCACTATTGAATAACAACAAACATGAAAAACAATACAGCAATAAAATGCATGCAAGTAATACGCCAGAAAATCAGCTCATTCTGTCAAATCCCCTGAGAGCAGGATAGCGGTTCGCGAAATTCGCCACCTCTGTATATTTTCCACAACGATTATAGTTATGATTTTATAAAGTCATAATTATTTTTGTAGGTGGGACATACGTATATGTCCCAGAGTCGTTGACGTCTTAACGTTTAAGTTGGAATGTCTAGCATCGAAAAGCTCTTCCGCCTTAAAATAAAAATAAATATTGGCGCGTACACTTCTGTTAGGTGTTTGGCAAATGATTTTTTTGAGGAACATTTTCATGACAGAAATACACTCGGAGATTTTCCATTGCCTCCGGAAAGGTGACCTACGCACTCCTGAATGATAGTCACGCACCAACTCATTCGGCTATAGCGGACGCCTTAGATTAAGCAATAACTAAGCTTATAATATGATAGAATATCCAGCATTTAGCTTTTACCATCAGAACTAGGTAAATAGGTAGGTAGAACTGGTAGTCGGCCTTTAAATCATCTCACTTAAATCGTTGTCGATCCGTGGTGCTACCACGGAAGCAGTTTATCTGTGTTAAACTATTTTGTTATATCCCCAAAATCATCAGTACCATTCGAGAACGATGAGCCAAAGTATGTAAACTCAGTGGCAGAGAAATCAATAGAGAATAAAGAGTATTCTCTGGTAGCCTTCCTAGACATAAAGGCGCTTTCAACAACATCTTACCGGAGGCCATAACAAGCGCGATGACTGATTTGGGTGTTGCCGAGGGCCTTGTAAATTTATAGAACAGTTGCTATTAGGCAGGATCGCAATTTCGACGTTGGGCCTCTCGACGATACGAAGATCCATCAGGAGGGGTACCCCTCAGGTCGGTGCACTCTCTCCTCTGCTGGCAATGAATCAATTGTTAAAGAATCTAGAGGAAAGGGGGATACACGTAGTGGCCTCTGCAGATGATGTTACAATATTAATAAGAGGAAAATTTCCAGATACGCTCTGCAATATAATGCAAAATACTTTGAACGATGTAAGCCGGTGTGCTGGTCTTGGGGTAAATCCCAACAAAACAGAACTAATCATGTTCACCATAAAACACAGGATACCTGTCCCTAAATAAAAGTGTTCTCACCACATGGGATATAAATATATATTCAGATACCAATCGGCCCTGAAAGCTTTACAATCGCCTAATATTATCTCAAAGACAGTAAAAGAATGTGTCGACGTTTTGAAAGAACTATCGCAGTACTTTGTGCGGCCGCGGTAGCCGAATTAGTTGGTGCGTGACTACCATTCGGAATTCACAGAGAGAACGTAAGATCGAATCTCGGTGAAACATCAAAATTAAGAACAAGTTTTTCTAATAGCGGTTGTCACTCGGCAGGCAATGGTAAACCTCCGAGTGTATTTCTGCCATGAAAAAGCTTCCCTGCTGTTCGGAGTCGGCTTGAAACTGTAGGTTCCTCCATTTGTGGAACAACATCAAGACGCACACCACAAATAGGAGGAGGAGCTCGGCCAAACACCCATAAAAGGATGCACGCACCAAATATAGATATATATCACAGTACTTTGTAATAAGCCTGCTCTGGGTGCCGGGTCACAAAGACATAGAAGGCAACTGCAAAGCATATGAACTAACGAGATTGGATACCACATTTCCGATCCAACCAGATAAACCGAACATACCTATACCTTTAGCAACTTGTAAATTGCTTATAGACAAACACACAATCAGAGCTGCCAACAGGCTATGGACCCAGTCCCTCACCTGTGCAACAAGTAGAATGACGTGGCCAGAATGGAACATGGGCGCACAAACTGGCTGTTGAAACTGAACAGGAAGAACATGAGAAATATTCTCGGGAAAGGACAATGTTCGCCGAATAACTTTCCAGAAGTAGCCAATATAAAAATAACAAGCCACAGGTTGGTTCAATGAGGACAATGTAAAGTAAGGAGAGGGGACAGCCCTGTTGGTATCACAATGGGCCTACATCAGAACTAGGTGCGTCAACTGACAACCACTATACCTACCTACCTAGTGGCATGCCACGCAGTACAGGGACAAAGGGGGTGTCTGGCAAACTCTTCCTCTCTGCAATAGTCGAAATGAGGTACATTCGATTTTTGAGCATGTCGACCTAGCAGACAGTGGCCTGTGACATTTTGCGGAATACCGAACTCAGACATCGTAGCATGTAGGCGGTCCCTAATCGGGCTATCGAAAGCAGCCCTATAATCGACAAAAAGATGATGAATTATGTCGGATTTTTTCCAGGAAGGTCACATAAACGAACTTCTATCGGTCACTTCATACTGCGAAGTCATCCGCTCAGGACCTTATAATCTTCCATAATAACTGACTCTTGTCGATTCTATGGGCATCTTTTGTCACAAAGGCAGTTAGCCGGGAAGCGCGGAGTTAAGAGAAGATTTTATATGTACTTTTTAGGAATGTGAATCCACGGTAGTTCAATTTGTCTCCCGTTTTGTGAATAGGAGTTACTAACCCTACAAGCCAGCCTAGCGGGTTCCCTTCCAGCCAGCCTCTTTTTTTGTTTTTTTTTGGGTGGAGGTTAAAATCAAAATGTCAGAAACATCATCGAAGGCGCCGTCACACCAGTGGTATGTGGGGCATGCTCCCACTAACACTATAACATTCCTCCTCCTTCTTGTCGATTCTATGGGCGTCTTTCGTTTCAAAGGCGATGATATATCAGCTCGGCACAGTATCGTCTAAAGTTTATTAAAGGAACTAGTTGAGTACGAGATGCTGTGAAGAGTAGGCCTTAAGAGCGAATTGCATAGCTCTATTTTTATATCTATCTATCGATTTACATTTGTGCTCACTTATTTTTACTCACTGAAGCTATGAAAACATTTTCCCTATTCTTAATGCCCGCTACTGTATATCTGCTGTTTGCAATTTTTTTTACGTAAATATCATCATTTCCCTCAAGCTTCAGAAGTTCTATGCAAATTGTAAAATATAAATATTAATGTAAACATAAATGACAAATACTAAACTGTATGTATAGGCAAGTATATGTTCTGTTGTTTTAATGATAAGCGGCAACTTAGTATCCTACAAAAAAAAATTGTAAAAATAAAAATTTGAAAGTCGATAATAATAGCAAATAGTTTATAAATCAAAAGAGCACAAACTGAAAAATGCAATTGAAGGCAATCTAGATAGGGAATGTAGTGTAATGTAATGAACTACTTGTACTGTGTATGTAGTTGCAATTAAATGCGGTCTATGTGTTTTAATTTCTTATAATATATGTAGTTACGATTTCTGCGCAAAAAGAAATACAAATTTTATTTATGAAAGTTATATATTAGCGATGAAAATAATAATTTTATAAAACCATACAGCTTTGCAAAGGAATTGTCAGGGAATACCAGATAATTGGAAAAGAGAGTTGAGTAAACTATTAAAAAAGGTAAACGATTTTTAAGTGAAGATTTCCATGATGAGTTATGAGCTCTCAGCGCGGGAATCGCAGAGATTGCACACAAAATAATTCTCATTTATAAATCATTGTATGAAGCACATAATTGCCTAAACATTAAGAAATCGAATGACTTAAAATCACTACAGAAAAAAACTTATTAAAATATATGTATGCGTTTTTTATTTATCCATTTAGTATATGTATGTATGTAAAAACAATATTAGCAGAATAAAAAAAAAATGTTATTGAACGTAATTTGTTTCGATTGTAACGTTTAAGAAAAAGTTCAAAAGTTAAATTAGCAAAGCATTCATGAAAATGGAGTTCAAATATCAACATGAAACATAAAACTATTATAAGTATTTTTTTAAATATTAAGCATATCGCTGAAATGCTGTTAGCTGGAAGATCATAATTACAGTATACAATACAACACATCTACACTGTAACAATAAATAACTGTTAAATTAAAACTTATGAAGGATAATTGTTTCAGTGGTTGATAAATGGTATAATAAATATTTCTGACATTACTACGTTGTTTTCTTACTAAACATATATATTTCTATAGCACACGTTGGGGTCTGGCTAGTAGGGGTTGCATACATATGTAACGGGTGTTTTTTAGCTGCACGAGAACTATCGATATCGATAACATTAGTTGGGGAGCTGAGAAAGGCAAACCGTGTTAACATTATTGTTCAGTAAGGTTGGTAGAAGCCACAAGGAAATGCGGGGGTGTCTCTTTGACGGTTTTGCTCTTAGTGAGCACTTTCGCTACCGAAGGGGTGTTTTTTGATGCCGCCATGAGTTTGGTGGAGCCAAGAGATCTTCCGCGTCGGGAAGGAATTTGTTGTGTTGTTTGTTTTTTGTTTGTTGTTTTATACATTATTTTGCGGTGCGGTCACTCAGCTGACGTGTCAGCAGTCGTAACCTGGGATTTAAGTAGGGAAATAATGGGGTCCGCCACGCCAGAGCCCTATGCCATGGTAAATCGAATTGAAACTGGGGTGCGACAGGTGCCCCAGAGTCCGCATACTAGCGACTTAGCTCACCCTAAGCCATGCATCCCTCGGCGTGTGCTGTTCCACCTTGGATTGGTAGCCTTTGATATAAGGAAGTGACCTTCTCCCCGTGAGTTCATGTTTATTCCATTCGTATTAGCAGAGACATGACCTACTAATACGAGTGGCTTCTCGCCGTTCACCGAAATGGATATGGGTCACTGCCAGCAATTATGGCAGTTACGGCACGCGTGCAGTAACACTGCACAGCATGTTGTTCCCCCTGTAATAGTTATTGGTTGACGAAAACTAGGCTGGTTCGCGAGTAGGCTTTTACCAAGGCTATGACCTACTTAACCACAGACGATAACTGTGGAGTACCCTTTCCACCACCTGGGACGCGCCGCAATAGGTGCCCAACCAAAGGGAATAATCACTTCAGAGCTTGGGCTAAGCCGCATGAGAATGTACGCCGTCAAAGGCACTCCTCACGGCGGAGTACTTTCACCCCTTTTCTGGAATCTCGCTGTAAACAATTTGCTTCGAAATCTCGAAAAATCAGGCTGCAAGGTTGTAGCCTATGCAGATGATATAGCCCTCTGCGTATCAGGCAAACACCTGAATACCCTCACTGAGCTCATGCAACGCTCAATCAATATTCTCTCAAAATGTTGCACCGAATGCGGACTAAATGCGGATCCAGCAAAGACAGAACTTGTTCTCTTCAATAGGAAACAACAATCTCCTCCACTGCAAACAATAACTTTAATAGGGGAATCATTACTTCTATCAGATTCAGCTAAATATCTAGGAGTTATTCTAGATAGGAAGTTGAGTTGGAAATTGAACATTGAAAACAGATGTAAAAAAGCCTTCATAGCTCTTTATACTTGTATGAAAGCTATAGGCAAAACCTGGGGCTTTTCACCTCGGATCATTTATTGGATATATACCTCGATCATCAAACCGATACTCTTCTACGGTGTGGTTGTATGGTGGACAGCACTCGAAAAACGGTGTAGAGTAGCCACAATTGATCGAGTCCAAAGAACAGCCTGCCTCCTGATAACAGGATGCCTCAGTACAACACCTACTAAGGCTCTAAATACGTTGCTTCACTTGTTCCCTATCGATCTGGCTGGCAAAGCGATTGCAGCGAAAGCAGCGACACGCATGAATGCCATATCGAAATGGAATAAGTATCTTGGCCATTCGGCCATACTGAACAGAAACACTGCTATCTCTTCCGACATAGACTATCATCCATCACAACCCTTGCTATTCTCCTGTTCACTCCCAACCAGGGAAGAATGGAAGACAAATCTTACCGAAATCTATGGCCCTCTGATTATATATACAGATGGTTCAAAACAAGACGGTAAAGTGGGATTTGGAATCTTCTCCAATTCCCCTCACATCGATCTATCATTTAGATTACCCGACTACTGTAGCGTACTCGAAGCGGAAGTATGCGCTATCTGGTATGCTGCGAAAACTAGCTTAGAAAAGAGAATATCACTTGAGTCAAGCGGCCGTTCGAGCACTCAGCTCCTCTTCTACCCACTCAGATGTGGTTCGATCCTGTCTCTTATCTCTTAACGAGATAAGTGTTCAGAATTCTGTCCAAGTTATCTGGATACCGGGCCACAGTGGATTCGAAGGTAACTGCAAAGCTGATTAGCTCGCAAGAGCTGGAGCTGCGCAATCAAATGTTAGTAACTTACCCACAATCCACATTCCGCTCGCAACATGTAAAATGATCATTGATCGAGAATTTCACAGCAATGCTGATCGGAAGTGGCGAGTAGAAACTACTTGTGTTACGACCAGACAAATCTGGCCATCCTACAATCTGAAACAGACAAAAACCCTTATAAGTATATCGAAACACGAACTAAGGCATATAATATCTCTTATCACCGGCCACTGCCTTTTGGGCACTCACGCACGTCGGCTCGGGGTTCCTCAAAACGACCTGTGCAGATACTGCGAGGACGAAGATGAGGAAGTATCGAGCAGGCATTTGCTGTGCAGTTGTCCCGGCCTAGCCAGAAGTCAACTCGCTCTTCTAGGCTCTCCAGCAATTGACAATCTTTTAGTTCTCTCGAACTTGAAAATCGAATGTCTCATTAAATTCTCGAAACGAATTAATATTTTGGACCAAAATCTATAATAAATATCTCGGTTAGGTGGGGAAATCATATAATATAATGAGCTCTAGGGCAACACAACGGACCCAACTTGCGGTCTATGTGGCGGGGTCCGATGCGGGGTCACCCTTAAACCAACCAACCAACCAAGGTTTAACAAGTCATCATGAATCGTTTAACGCCAGAACAAGGCATCCAAATTGTATAAATTTACTTCGAAAAAAATAAATCTGTTCGTTAAGTTCATAAAATTTGTCCATTTTGCATGCGGTTTACACGCTGGCGTCATGGTGAATAGCGAGCGCTATCAAGCCGTGCTAACTGAATTTTTTTTCTAAAAATTAATCAGCTAAACATCGACGACATTTGGTTCCAACAAGACGGCGCATCTTGCCAAACATGGCGCTTAACAATCAATTTATTGCAATAATCAAGCCACCATTGACGTCATACGGCCAGATATATTGGAAAAAGTAGTCAAAAATTGGGATCATCGAATAGACCATGCAAATCGGAGCCGCGGCGGACATATGCCATTAGCTATCAAATTATAATAAAAAAAATTCATTCTAAAAATATTTCTATTTGGCATTATTATTTTAAACTCCCAAGTTCTTAAAAACACCCTCGATATATAGGAAGTGTGGTGAAACCAAAGCTGATTTAGAACAAGGATAATACACTTACCAGGTTTGCTCTTTAACACTACGGTGAAAAAGAAAATTGGGAGGGGAACTTTGGCTACCTCAACTCTAGGGAAATTCGGCAGCCGAATTCTGCACGATCTCATCACATGTATCCACACACTTATCCAATCAGTCGTTGTTCAGAAGGCAACGAAACGTCATTGGTTGATTTTTTCGTATGTCACCAACACATCTCAGTATTTTTGTAAACACATTCCAAGTGACCTCAGCCCATCAGCTAATTCTGCCAAGTTCGCTCAGAGCCTAATAACGGTCTGCTAAAGAGCACACCTCTAAAAATCTTTGCACCATGGCTTTAGAAAAAGGGCGCATGCGCCAAACACCAACGTCAGGGCAAATTGTTTAGTGTGAAGTCTTCTTTACAGTAACTTCAGCATATCTATTGAAGGAATTTTTCATTTACATCTTAATTTTTTCTAAATAAGCAAAAAGAAATTTTCGAAAATAGGTTTGTTTTGTATTTCTTACAACGTAAATCAAAAATTTTCATATTTTTGCCAAGCGTTGTTTATTTTTGACCGTTTTTTTCCAACGTATTTATTTATTAATTTTTTTTTAGTTCATATTTGTAACAAATTTGACGAATTTCGATTCATTCATAACATAAGTAAAGGGTGACTTTTTAGCTATTATCTTTTTAAACAGTTGGTTTAAACAGCTGACGCACGTTTCGTGATTTGTTTCACTGTCAAACATCTTCAGTTTGGTCTATAATTTAACCATGAATCGTCTTACAAACGAACAACTCTTGCAAATCATTGAATTTTATCATAAAAATGGATGTTCTGTTAAGAAAGTTTAAAGTCGAAAGATTGTGTTCAGCAACGAAGCTAATTTTTGGATCAATGGGTACGTAAATACGCAGAATTGTCGATTTTGGAGTGAAGATCAGTCGAAAGAATTGCAAGAGCTTCCAATGTATCCAGAAAAGGTCACAGTTTGGTGCGGTTTATGGGCTGGAGGTATCTTTGGACCGTACTTCTTCAAAGATGCTGCGAATCGTAACGTAACTGTGAATGGTGAGCGTTACCGTGAAATAATATTGACCTGTTTTTGTCCAAAATACAAGAGCTTGACTTGCATGACATGTAGTTTCAGCGAGACGGTGCCACATGCCAAACAGCACGCGTAACAATGGATGTGTTGAGAGGCGAGTTCGGTGAACATTTTATTTCACGTTCGGGACCTGTCAATTGGCCACCCAGATCGTGCGATATAACGCCTTTAGATTATTTTTTGTGGGGCTATGTTAAAGCTCATGTATATTCAGACAAGTCTGCTCCAATTAACGCATTGGAAGACAACATTAAAGCATTTATATGTGAGATACCGGCCGAAACTTTGGAAGGAGTATGCCAAAATTGGACTAAGCGGATGGACCATTTGAAGCGCAGTCGCGGTCAACATTTGCATGAAATAATCTTCAAACCATAAATTATATGGACTGTACTATCGATTTGAATAAAAATGTCATGCATTTTTCTGAATTTTTCGTTTGTTTTTTTGAAAAACTTTCCTATAGCTCTTAACATAGTATGTGGGGTGAGGGTGGTTATTGAGTGGCTTTGCCCATTTACAATGCCGAACTACCTTGGACGAAGAGTAATTTGTTTTCCAAGTGAACTATATTAATTTTTGCTCGAGTTATCTATAGTATTGTCATTTTAGCAAGCAAGACGGGTTGAGAGTTGCAAGCCACCGTCTCCTAGGTCGACATGCTCAAAGATTGAATGTACCTCATTTCGACTATTGCAGAACTCTAAGGGACAGGAAAAGGAAGAGTTTGTCAGGCATCTTCTTTGTTACTGGCATGCCACTAGGTTTAGATGCTTTAACTCATCGTTCTTGTATGATACTGATGGCCTTAGGGATATAAGTGTCAGTCAGTTCAATGGGTTTGCACTTAGAATAAAATGGTTTAACGAGGAGTAGCAGATAAACAGTTAACCTAATAAAAAGAATATAATGCTTCTCTTTATTTACACTAATGTTTTTGAAATTAAAAAGAAAATATTAAAATGTATTTGGTTTTAATTTGTAGTCTGTGAGACGAATGGTTAGTGACAGAGTAACTCTGATTTCAGTTTAGAGATCTAAGGTTAAAGACCGACTGTCACTGCTACCTACCTACCCAACATGAAAATTGATAAACGAACAGACAGACATAAGTAAATCGACCCCTCTCATCAATCTGATTGTATGTATCTCTATCAAAATTTTTGATGATGTTACATAGAAACCCAAAAACCGTTATGTGAACAAAATTATATTCCCTTTCGGTATTCCCCAAGTATGCGGATATAAATATCATGTTTTTCGGACTCAGTGACTAATTACATGGGAATCAGTTGTTCTAATTTTTAAGGACTAAACGACGTGAACTAGGAGGAAAAAGTCATAGGTTTGGCAACAAGTTAATGAGAGAGCTTATTCCTCTTTAATTTTCAGGAGGCTTCTAGCCATGTGCCTTAAGTGAGTGTTAGAACATAATCTTGCTCGCCGGATCTCCTTCCGTACACCTTCTATCTACATGTACATAAGTCCTTAATTAAAATCTGCATGGAAAGGAATAGGTAGGCAGGTAGGTGAAATGGTTGAAGTACCACTCTGGCCCTCTCCAAGTAACCCCATAGCGCCGTTTTGATACCATTATGAGACCTCCAACAGGCAGATATCTACAGCCAGCCAAAGCTGTTGATGGAATGGAGAAAATTGATGGGATTTAGGTTGACGCATTGCGCCAAACTATCGAAGGAAGCTGGCAAACTTGGACATTTACACTTCCCACATTTTCTGCAATGGGTGTGAAATGGTAATACTATCTTTCGCGCATGAGAGCTAATCGTCCAATGACCGGTAAATACAGCTACAACTTTTGGAAATTGAATGGCGATGAGTCCCCAGTACTTTCGAGTCCTCCGTCTATTATACTAGGGTTTGCAGCCGCCATAGCCGAATGGGTTGGTGTGTGACTACCATTCGGATTTCAGAGAGACAACGTTGGTTCGAATCTCGGTGAAAGTCCAAAATGCAGGAAAAGTTTTTTCTAATAGCGGTCGCCCCTCGGCAGGCAATAGCAAACCTCCGAGTGTATTTCTGCCATGAAAAAGCTCCTCATAAAAATATCTGCCCTTCGGAGTCGGCTTGAAACTGTAGGTCCCTCCATTTGTGGAACAACATCAAGACGCACACCACAATAGGAGGAGAAGCTTCGGCCAAACAGACAAAAAGGGTGTACGCGCTAATTATATATATATATTAGGCCGGGTCGATTTGTGGGAGGTAAAAAAATCGCCCATTGCTCTGTGAAAATCATATTCTAGGCATCAAAATAAGAAACTTTGCCGAAGGAACCATACCTCTAAAAATAATTCTGATGTCCCCCCTTTGGGTCTAACTTTTTAGTTTCTTTTCTGATGTAAAGGTCAAAAATGGTGATATTTTGAAATGATTGTATGAGGAACCCCCCAGGGGAGCTCCAGGGTGTGTGCCACTGACATGGGTGGATCGGCCGTCCAAAGTTAGTGGGGGTCGGTCATACATTTGGACTCGATTGGAGCACTCTAAATGGGTCAAAGTGGGATTTTTCGTTCGACCCAAATTGGGGGACATCAGAATTCGTTTTAGAGGTATGGTTCCTCCGGCAAAGTTTCTTATTTTGATCCCTAGAATACGATTTTCGGAGAGCAATGAGTGATTTTTAAATCGACCCGCCGTAATATATATATATATATATAAGGGTTTTCGAAATAGCACACGAAAAAGTGGAGCTCTATCTTTTCTGCGCTTGCTTGAGAAATAAGTTGCGTAATTCCCTTTTAACAATAGATCCCCCAGATCACCGGGTAGGAGGTATCTGATACCAATTCACTACCCTTCGTGACAAGCTCATCAGCAATTTCATTTCCCCGCTTTCCTGAGAAATAATTTGTGTAGTGCCCCTTTAACAACTGCCGATGACCGGGTAGGAAGTCTCTGAGGCCAATTCAGTCCCTTTCCTAGAAAGCTCATCAACAATTTCGTTTCCCTCTATGCTCCTATGTCCTCAAACCAAGATCAAAAATATGATACCTGCACACCCAAGATATTTGATGTCCTCCTTACAGGAGTTGGATCTGCACCATGGCGTCATCAGAGCCTTAATCACGCCTTGACTATCGGAAAAAATGTTAATATCTCCCTCGCTTCCACGTCCCATAAGCATTTTGCATACCTGCAGGATCGCAATGGACAGAAATAATGAGTGTGTTTTTTAAGCTTATGTGCACTTGAGCCTAAATATAAAAAAAGAAAACGAAAACAAAACGCCATCTGTAATTGACTGTAATCGAAAGATGTGGAGGGCATCAAATTGTGACAATCATCAAAATCGAAAAAATTTCCCACAAAAGTTTGAAACCGGTTGCTTAGAAATGTATTGTAATTGCAGTCATTCAAAAATAGCAAAGCCGGTCGCTCTTCGAAATACATAAAATCGTAAGATTCCATACACTTTTATACCTTCAAATAAAATAAACCGTGGAACCGTCCAAGTGTGAGGCCTCAATAAAACGCTTATCATAAAGCAGGGTTCAAGTATATGCCAAAATACATTTTATTATTATGCACTCGTAGTGAGATATTTTATATCAGAAACAAAGAAAAGCAAAGCTACGCCAATAAAAGTGCATTTCATAATCTACAACGAGGCAATAAATATCTGATAACGCGCGTCACCCAAGACCTTCGGTAGGTTAGTTGAAAAGTATTGAATGCGATATCTATTAACCAGTAGTGAAATCAAAATTAAAACCCAATTTTTATTTTGACCTTTCGGTTCGTTCTTTGTTTACCCACAAGCCATTTAAAGGTGGCGTGCAAGTATAGTTTTTGTAGTGGGAATAACGGAATATCGTGCAGTAGTAGATTTTTTTGTTTTGGAAGATTTGCCAGCAACAGAAAATCGTACAAAAATTGTGAACGTTTTAAAGGAATCTGCTCTTTCACTTCCAACTGCGCAGCGAAGGTGAATCACGTAGGCACGTGGAACAACACCAAAAATCATTGAGCAAGTATGTAATACCGTTTGATCAAACGTGAAATTGCTGCTCACCAAGGCATTTGAGATGAACTCCATATTTCACTTGAAGAATTACATATGGTAAAGCCATCCGAAAGTTACCGCTGCATTCGTTAATAATTCATAAAAAAACTGAGGAAGAGTATTTTGAAGAGCTTCCGGAAAATCACTACAGATATGGCATATAAAATTATTGGAATACGAATGCTGTGTTTACAGGAGGTTTTAGATTAGACAAGGAAGACCATTGTACTACCTCCGGATAGATTACAGTGAAAGGAATAGAGAAACAGGTTACAATATGGATGGTAAAACGGAAAAAATGGTACAAGGTCACTCTTCCGCAATTCTTTTTTAGATTCATTGATGAATCTTAAGAGGTCCGGAAGAGGAAGAGTATAAACTTTATCCATACTCAGTACATCGCAGCCCAACAGCCTAAATCTGATTCTAGAAAACGTCGCCGGGATAGGCATATTGGGTCGCCAATGATTCCCATGGTAGGTGTAGTGCCCTGTGATAACACCTACCAGGCCTTTTCTGCTAAGATTTCGGAGAAAGGTCGCTAATTTCCTATTTGGTTCTTTCACAAAGCACTTAGCTACTCTGCAGGAGCCCAAATCAGACCAACGCATCCATGGGTAGACCTCATAAAATCAGCAATCCATAGTTGAATCAATGCAGACTTTACCCCTACGAAGGGTTCAGGGCCCAGTGGTGTGATGTGCTTGCAGAGCCATCATTAGCCAGTTTATCAGCCAACTTATTCCCTGTGATACTGTAGTGTCTAGGCACTCAAATAAGACAAACTTTGTTGTGTTTTGCACACTGTTCCGTTTTGTCTTACATTCACAGACCAATTTCGAAGAGCAGCTTGACTGTATCTACAAATTCCAATACTACTACTCCGCCACTTTTTCTCAATTAGCCAGTATGCAACATTTAAGATGACATAGACTTCCGTTAAGAATACCGTGACCATCTGTTCTGTAGCGTAGAAGTACTTAGTGTATTCGTCTAAGTACCATCCAGATCCGCTACCATCGATGGCTTTAGACCCGGCGATGTATAAAATGTGCTAAAATCCCGTTAATAGGTTCTCTGGACTTAACCCTTGATCTCTACTCCCCTACTAAATACTTAAGGGAGGTTAAATTAAATAATAAACCCAATTTGATATCAAAACTCACATTTTTAAATTTTTGTTTTCTTACTTTTCAACCAACCTGTATACTTAATATAAAAGTAACTAGTTAATATTAGTGAAAACAAACAAAAATTGTAAAACCTCTCGCATGGAGACGATGAAGAGCAGGTTGAATGAAGAAAGAGTTCATAAAAAGTTGTTCACCCATATTTCATAGCAATGGTAAGTCATATCTCTGATATACTTGTACAGTGAGCGAAATTTGCTTAGCCGCGAGAAAAAAATCGAGAAAAAATAAAAGTTTTTTTACTTTTATAAAGCGTGCTAGTAAATAATCAGCAGTTAGTACAAATGTTTGCCCAAACAAGAAATACTAAAAAGTGCATACTAAAGGGTGATCAGATTGGAGGTACTTACCCAAAAGGGTTTTTTGACAGATCGCGCGTGACTACTGTCAAATTAAATATAAAATTTTTCACTGTTCATAGACATTCCATCATGAAAAGACCTACGCCTCAACAACGTTTACAAGTCGTACAAGCTATTACGAAAATCGACGCTTGTAAAAAGTGTTAATCACGCGCTCAGGCCAACTTATGCTGTTCAGCGATCAGGCCCATTTTTGAGTTAATGTCTATGTCAATAAGCAAAATTTCCATATTAGGGTGGGATAGCAACCCAAACTTTTGAAGAACACCCATTACATTCATTGAAAATAACGGTTTGATGTGGCCTATGGGCTGGAGGAATCATCCTCCCATATGTCTTCAAAGACGAGGCTGCCGCAAATGTAGCAGTGAAGGGCGAACGCTACCGCGCCATGATAAAGGACTTTTTGATGCGGGGAATTGAAGCCTGTGATCTCCACAACAACAAGACAAGGATTTACTGCGTCGTCGTAATCAATTTATCTCTCGTCTCGGACCGGTGGATGGGCCAGAGAGATTGTGTGATATCACACCTTTAGACTTTTAATTGTGAGGGAATGTAAAATCTAAATGCTATGTGGATAAACCAACCTCGATTAAGGTACTGGAAGCAAACCTTAGTAAAGTTATTCACGAGATATCGACCGAAGTCCTCCAACGAGTCATTCAAAATTGAAAATGGTGTTTACGGATGACCGAATTAAAAATAATAAATCAATTTGAATTTTCGTTGATTTATTTCCATTTAAAATCCGATAGCTCTAAATTTATCTACTTTAACGTTGATAAACGATGCGTAATTTGATTAACCGCAGTCTTATTTTGTTTGTTCTGGTGGTAAATTATCCGTTTCTTTTGATGTTTTTGTGAATATCTTTTACAATTAAGCTTACTTTACAGTTGTCTAGACCTGAATCCATTGAAAATGTTTGGGGCATAATTGCAAGGGTTCTCTATGTAAATGGTCGCCAGTATTCCGCGGTACAAGAACTAAAAACATCAATTTTTGGCTGGCTCTAAACATAAAAGCATTGCGGAAATTGATTGACTCACTCCCAAATGGAATCATCCTGACAATAAATAAGAATGACAACAAATTAAAAGCACAATTACGTATATTTTTATCTAAACGTGAATATTTTAATTTGAATTGTATGCGGCTAACAAATTTCATGAAATATTTAACACACTCTCGTATCTGCGCCTTTAATGAATTTCAAATATTAATTATTTTGGTTATTTCCGTTCGACATAAAAATACATGGAAGGAATTTATTTCGCAGTTACTTCTATAACTATATTTATACTAGCTTTAACCCGCGAACCCGCTCGCGTAGGAGTAGTTTTGAGGGATTTAGGATGTGTATATAAAAGAATTACAAACAATAATTTCATAGAAATATTTATTTAATTAATAACCATAATATTACAATACCCGGCATCGGTTGCTATGCCTCGTTGAATAAAATCAGAACAACCAATCAGAAAAATATCAAGCGAAACTATTTTTATTAATTTTCTATCTCAAACCGTTTTTGAACTTTGCATTTGGGTCATAGTTGAACAGATTATGCGGATTATGAAGTCTAGATTATGCTATAAATAGTGGGAAATTGGAAAAACTAAGATGCTTTAGATTAAATTTAAGCAAACATTCGATTATTAGTGACGAATGAGAGTGGTGGCGCGGCCTGGGGCCTGTGGGAAGGGAGTTCCATCACAAAAACGTGCCTACATATAACCTTCATTGGGTGAAAATATGAAGGTATACAAATTGTTTCGTCATTTGGTGTTGTCGTTTCGTAGTGATGCGTGGACAACGTACAGACACTCACCTTTATAGTATATATTCTTTCAAAATGATGTGAAGCAATGCCCAGCTAAGCAAATTTTGTTCACTGTACGCATATTTAATCGCAACATGTAGTTATGGAGAGCTCGTGAGAGCAATAACAACTTGACTTGCATTTCTAACACATTTATCGGTTTTTCTCTCGCAATAAAACTATTATCTATGCAAGAAGCAATTCGGAATGAATAGCATTTACACTGGACTACATAAATAGTTAATTTTCGTTTTCATTATTTGGGTGCAGAAACAAAGTTAAATTAGAAAAGTTAAATTGGAAAAGACAAACAATTGCAGCTGGCTGTGCGGGATCATATCTTTCCAACCTAATTTTCCAAGATCTACCGGCATAAAAATGCAAGAAACAATTTCTGACTATATTTGGTATTATGCACACCCCGCAACAAAACGCACATCGAAATTTTGACCTATCCGGTTTTGCGCTTTTCCCCATATGTAAAAAAAAATTTCAGGCATCAGTTATATGAAGAAGATATGCAACACAGTCGGGGAAAATATTATAAAAAATTAAAACGATTTTGCACTTTATTACACTAAAATTTAATGAGCTTTAAAACTGTCGACCAACCATTTTTCAAGAAATTCCAAGTAAAAAACGTAGAACTAGGGAGAAAAGTTTCGTAGATTGGATTTATATTGTTTTTGTTACGTAAATAGGCTTAATTTTATAACCAATGAACGTTCAAAAAACAAAGGAAAAAGGGTGAAAATGTTTATTTGTTATCGTTTGCCGCGGGATGTATATAATCTCATAAGATATTTTTCTTAATCTTAGCTTACTTACTTACTTAGGTGGCCATAACAACCCGTTACCGCCTTCTCCAATTCTGTACACCAAGCGAGCATAGGGTTTCCTCCACCTTGTCTTTCCTCCGGAGCAATGGTCTTCCTCTGCGTCGGCTCCCTTGGACTTCGCCCTCGAACACCTTCTTTGCTGGAGCTTCTTCATCCATACGCACGACATGCCCTAGCCAACGCAGGCGTTGGATGGCGATGCGTTGAACTACGTCAATGCCGGCGTAGAGCTCATACAGCTCGTGGTTCATTCTTGAACGGTAGTCTTCGCCAACGCGCACAGGACCGAAGATCTTACGAAGAACTTTTCTCTCGAACACCCCAAGAGCGGCTGCATCGCTCTGTGACACTACCCATGCATCTGCGCCATAAAGCAATACGGGTATGATGAGCGTCTTGTAAAGTGTCAGTTTGGTCATGCGAGAGAGGACTCGACTGCTCAATTGCTTACTTAGCCCATAGTAACACCTATTAGCAAGAGTGATTCTCCGTTTGATCTCCAGGCTGATATCGTTGTTGCTGTTAACGGCGGTGCCAAGATAAATAAATTCTGGCACAACTTCGAAAGTATAGTTGTCCGCAATGACGTGCGTTTCTACACGCCGTGTGTTCCGCGTTGTAGACAGCATATACTTCGTTTTACCCTCTTAATCTTAACAGTAAATAAAATACAAAACTCTTTCCCTTTCAACCCCATTTTTATCCATAACAATTTTTATTTATTTTTTCTGAGATATCATTTGGAAAAGTGTAGTCAACATATTTAGTGTTTCAAAATTTGTGTCGGCCATTGTAATCGTTTTAAGTGTATGCATCATTTGTTGCATTCCGATTTGAATTCATCAGTGCGCACACCTCAGGGTTAAATCGCGTCTCCGGGGCAACCATTTGAGCCGTTCATAAACCTCGTGATGCGCTGGGGGAGGGTGGGGTATGGGTTACATCACGAATTATCACGTGTCTTACAGGAGTTGTGTAAAGATTTGTCACAGAGAGTCATAAGGGGGGAGGGGGCGGCAATTTTTTTCTGAAATTCGGGACACAAGGTTTATGAACGGCCCCATTATGAATTGTCAAGATGATTCGTAACACGAAAACCGAACTAACCCAGTAAAAGATCCATTTTATTAAGACTGGTGTGGCTGTCTGCTGAATTCAAGCCCATGGTTTCAACCCTCCGTTGGACACCATTTTGGTTAGGCACCCGGTTCTGGCCTTTTTTCGTACTTTCGATATTTTTAAAAGGTCATATCCACAAATCTGTAGAAAATTAAATTTTAGGAAGCTACTTGTAAGCTCAAGTCGTCAACTATAATAGAAATATGTTAAATTCATGTCTAAAGTCGAAAAAACCAGTCTAGCTCGGGTGCCCAATGGAGGGTTAATTTCAGATCACAAGGCGATCACCTCAATTCGATCTGATTTAAGACTCAAACTGAGAGAGGATAATGAAGCAAATAGTCGTTTAACTTCAATTATTGAGTCGATAGTATCTTGTAAGCGAATACGATTAGGCGACAATTAGACAAAATTATAGGTTAGTTGTTTGTGGGCTGACATATCTCTGTTTTCCCTTAGCAATCTAGTGCAAAAATGTGTTGGTTTTTGTCGGAATGTTTTCCTGGAGTTTGCTATTGCCAGTCGGAAGGTGTCGGACGTTACAAAAAACACTATAAATTTGTTATTTCATGTTTGAAGGACGAAGCCACTCTTTTAATGATTTGCCAAGCTTAAGCTATACTAAAATTCTGATTAAGTAAAATTACTACGTCGATAAATTTATATAACTTTTTACCGGCCTCTGGAATCGATAGATATGGGGCTGTTGACTAGAAAACCGGCTTGAATCCGCTTCAAAGAGAAAATTTGTTTTTGCTTAGTATAAACATTATTTTATTTTATTCAAAATGGAGGTTATCTCTCATAGGGATACTTGAACACTGGCATAAATAAAAAATATTTATACAAATGATTCAATTTTTGGCTTCGTTTGGTTTACATTTTCTTAAGATGACGCGCCAACATCGCCGTTGGTCAGTGGCATCAGTGTAACAGCAATGCACGCTAACTGTTACTTTTATTTCCCCACATGCATATACCAAAATACTCCAACAATAGATGTGAGCAGATATGTGCATGTATGCATGTATTAATAAAAGAGACTATAGCACTCGATTAAACTTGAAAGAGAGCGTTACAAGTTATTTGATTACGTTGCTGATTCAAGTGAGACAGTTTCAATTAAGCTGTTGACCACAGCAGCTACTTTGGTACGCTTTGTTCATTTGAATCGCAATACGAATAGGAGGATAACGAGTTCGGAGACGAGTTGCCGTTCTTTAAAGTGAGTCAATCGAATGCAAAGGACAAATGAACGCGTTGGCGTTAATTGTTTTCGCGTTGTGGGCGCTGTTTATGCGCTATTTGCCGAATATTATTCAGTTTTTGCGTATAAAACGATTTGCCTCAACTATACCAGGACCGAGTATTGGTGAATTGCTTGAAAATGCTAAACAAGGACGTGAGTTTCAATTTACAATTTTTTATAGTTTCTTAACTGTTCTAACAAATGATTTCCGATAAAGTCGGGAAGTGTAGTGTCGTTGTACTAACGTAATTTTTGTGTGGGACAGCATCTCTTATATGCCTTCAATTAATATTTTACTTATCTTCAAATAATATTGATGG
Source organism: Anastrepha fraterculus (assembly GCA_037575425.1). Taxonomy (NCBI): domain Eukaryota; kingdom Metazoa; phylum Arthropoda; class Insecta; order Diptera; family Tephritidae; genus Anastrepha; species Anastrepha fraterculus. The sequence continues at coordinate 61,171 of JAYXIM010016248.1, forward strand.
TTTTTATTTAATCATTAACGTCAGTGGGTTGTTCAAAGCAAACACCATGGTTCATGAAAATATATTCTCGATCCATATATGAAAAGAAACTTTCAAGTTAAAATTAAAATAAAATTTAAAAATAAAATGAAAAATTACAGTTAAAGTAAAAGCTAAAGCAGAATCATAAACAAACATTAAAAAAATTAAAAAAGAAATAAAAAAAAATCCTAAACCAAAAAAAAAAAAAATTAAAAAACAGAAAAACTAAAAAAAATTCAAAAAAAAAATTAACAAAAAAAAAAATAAGAAAAAAAAAATTAAAAAAAAAAATTAAAAAAAAATTAAAAAAAAGGAAAAATTAAAAAATAAATAAAAAAAAAACAAAAAAAAAATCTAAAAACTAACTAAAAATTACATTAAATTAAAATTAAAATTAAAATTAAAATTAAAATTAAAATTAAAATTAAAATTAAAATTAAAATTAAAATTAAAATTAAATTAAATTAAATTAAATGTAAAATTAAAACTAAAGTAAAATTACAACTAAAACTAAAAATAAAAATAATAGTAAAACTGTAATAAAATACAAATTTAAAAGCAAAGTATCATAGAAAAGAAATAAAAATTAAAAAAATTTTAAGAAAAATTAAAACTAAATTTAAGATTCGAGTTAAATTTGAATTTAAAATTAATATTAAATTTAAAATTAAAGTTAAATTTAAAATTAAAATTACAAGGAAAATTTAAATTAAAATACATATTTACACTTTAAAATGTTTGTCAGAGTGAATAAAATATAAATTGACTCAGATGATAATTGACTGGCGGATGAAAAATGAAGGAAATTTAAAACTAACGACGAAGTGAATCAAAAAAAAAAAATCATTTGCGAGGTAAAATTTTCTATTTCGTGAGAAAAATTCTTTGCATGTATTTCACTGAAAATATTGTATTTAATTTGGATCATTGCTTATTTTTTATTTAGAGCAGTGGACGCAATATTTCATAATTCAAAATGAATAAAAGCATTGTCCGTCTGCTTTGTAATACAGTGAAGTACAATATATGCGAACCATTTGTGTCACGAAATTTATATCATAAATTTCATATTCCTAATTCGGCTTTCAACACTCTTTATGAATTTAATAATTAACGAATAAAGAAACTAAAAGTGTTGAAACTTTTATACTGTAAGGTCTCTTTTTATGCGGATTATTTTTTCCCGATTTTGAGGTTGTGGAGTTTGTATTTCATCCAAGTATTTCTTGGCTTGTTAGGAGACGATGGAACTTTGGAGACGGTTTCGTCGCGTAATGAGAGAATTGGGATTCCCCTGAGAACCTGTGGTCTGCTCCCGGAAAGATGGGCCTCGAGTCAACTCAGCGAGCCCTGGGCTAGTGCGCAAACGTGCAAGGTCGCGAGATCCTTCTGGCCATGGGTAGATCGGGGACGCTCAAGGGAACTCCTAAGGCTAACAAAGCCCCAGCTCTCAAATTTGGTGGGCATCCTTACCGGACATTGTCCGTTAGGTGTTCACGCCGTAAGACTTGGGATTACCTCAAGTCCGTTCTGCAGCAACTGTCTGAAGGACGAGGTGGAATCATCTCAACACCTTCTTCTCAGCTGCCCTGCTCTCGTCTGGCAAAGATTTAGAAATCTGGGCTCCCACTTTTTCGCTACGCCTGCGGACATAGCCGGCGTAAGTATCATAAATTTGGTGAAGTTCATTAGTAGCTTGTTAAGGCTAACTACGAACGCAAATCAGCCCCCGTCGGCGCCGTCGTAAAATGTATGGTCATCATCGTATCTAATCCCAAGGCTCCTTCTTCCTTCCCATCTCCTTTCTCCTCTCCCATGTATGGCGCCACAACGGACGAATTTCTTAGCATTTAACCTAACCTAACCTAGGAGACGAGAGTATAGACAGTCTCCAAAGGTCGTGGAATGCTCAAATTTCCCACCATTTGTTCCACTGACATTTAACGTTTACGGAAGCAATTTTCTATTTTTGATTGTTTGATTATGTTGAATCTGCTTCCGCTCAAAAAAACTTTTACTTAACTTTTAGTTTTTTTTTTTATTTGTCATTATTGGCTTCAGTTATACTTACCAGAGATATCCCATTTCTTTGGTTTTCTAAAAATTACCGTTTCATGGCATGTGGACGTGGTTATTAATCAATTTCATCAATTTCGCGCATTTTCAATGTTAAACTACATTGGACAAATAATAATATAGGTACTAAGTTTCATTCACACATATGTACATATTTATGTATATTACTAAACTTCTACTAAACACGTCAAGTAACGAGGCTTGACACATCACCTGCAATCTATTCATACCGTTTATATCTGAAACTAATAATACTAAGATACTCGGAATTTGGTACGACTACATACCTACATATGTATATTATCAACACCACCCCTAATACAACTAAATACTAGCACCTAAATGTTGAACGTGTTGGTAAAATAAGGCGCTCGTGCAAACTACCCGTCAGTGTCACTAAATACTAAAGGGTGTTTTTTTTAAAGGTTAGGTTTTCAAGTTCGCACTACTTTTTTCGTAGATGGTCTTTTTGACAGCTGTCACTTGATTTATGCTCAGTTTGGTTTGCCATTTCATAATGAATAGACTTACACCTGAACAACGTTTGCAAATCGTGCAAATTTATTACGAAAATAATGGTTCGGTTCGCGCGACGCATCGAAGAAAATTTTGTTCAGCGATGAAGCTCTCTTTTGGTTGAATGGGTATGTCAATAAGCAAAATTGTCGCATTTGGAGTGAACATAATCCACAAGCCATTGCTGAGACGCCGTTACATCCTCAAAAAGTCACTGTTTGGTGTGCTCTATGGGCAGAGGGAATCATTGGTCCATATTTCTTTAAAAATGAAGCCGGCCAATGTTACAGTCAATGGAGAGCGCTATAGAGCCATGATTAATGACTTTTTCGTGCCTGAATTGGACGATGTTGATGTGGACGACCTTTGGTTCCAACAAGACGGCGCTACATGCCATACAGCCAACGCAACAATCGATTTATTGAAGGAAACTTTTGGTGAGCGCATTATCTCGCGCTGTGGACCTGTGGCGAGGCCTCCAAGATCGTGCGATATAACACCGCTGGACTATTTCTTGTGGGGCTATGTGAAGTCGCTTGTCTACGCAGATAAGCCCGAGACGATTGACGTCTTGGAAGAGAATATTCGGCGCGTTATTGCTGACATACGGCCCCAATTGCTGCAAAAAGTGGTTGAAAATTGGGCCTCTCGGCTGGAATTTATTCGAGCCAGCCGCGGCGGCCACTTGCCCGAAATCATTTTTAAAACATAATGGCAAACCTTTATCTTTATAATAAAGCTAAATTATTGGCCATAACATAAAATTATATACGTTTTATTTCATCTTGAAAACCTAACCTCTAAAAAAAACACCCTTTACTTGCCTCTGTATCACCAACGATGTAAGTAGCGAATAGAGTAGGCTCTTTTCTAACCAAGGTAATGCAAGGCGAAGACAGTTTAACTGATTTCGTACTAATGCCACAACTATATTTTGTATGCCCCAGCTATTAGTTGCTTTCTCCTTGTAATATATAATAACACTGTGCGACAGTGATTTTATACTTTTATGGAGACCTAGTACAACTTGTAGGTATAGTAAAACTAAGAAAAATGGTATAGGAGAAATTTCCAATACACCCCCAAAATCTCGTTTTATGGCCATAAAACCGTTTTTCAGTAGGTTGATGTGAAGAACCACTCCTACCTTCGCCAATTTCCATCCGATTTCGAATTTGTTTTTATAGTTCGAAAGAACAAAAACAAGCCTTTTTGACAGTGTATTGACAATTTTTCTGAAATGACAACTGACGAGACTGTAGACGGAAGTATTTGGAATTTTTTTATTTTTTCACTATTTTTTCAACTTTGACATAATTTTTACGATATTATCCGATATTGAGGATTTTTTTTAGCACACCACTGTTATAGTAAATTTAATTTTGCGTCGAATGAGCTATATTTGACTGTAATTGAATTAAAATTAATAGAGTTGTGTGAGTCTAAAGATTTTACTTTTTTTTTTACTAATTTGGTATTTAGGTATAACTTACGCTAAATGGGAATAAGGACGTGTTTTGATGCGTTATTATAGATACGTTATATTTATTGTAATTATTGTGTATACGTAACACTCTACAAGACTCTCATCATTCCCGTCCTAACGTATGGCGCAGAGGCTTGGACGATGACAACATCCGATGAAGCGACGCTTGGAGTGTTCGAGAGAAAGATTCTGCGTAAGATTTTTGGACCTTTGCACGTTGGCAACGGCGAATATCGTAGACGATGGAACGATGAGCTGTATGAGCTTTACGACGACATAGACATAGCGCAGCGAATAAAGATCCAGCGGCTTCGTTGGCTGGGTCATGTCGTCCGAATGGATACAAGCGCTCCGGCTTTGAAAGTATTCGATGCGGTACCAGCTGGTGGTAGCAGAGGAAGAGGAAGGCCTCCTCTGCGTTGGAAAGATAAGATGGAGAAGGTCTTGGCTTCACTTGGTGTGTCCAATTGGCGCCGGTTAGCACGAGAAAGAAACGACTGGCGCGCTTTGTTAAACTCGGCCAAAATCGCGTAAGCGGTTTTAGCGCCAATTAAGAAGAAGAATATTTATTGGAGTATATGTGTATACATAAGAGTACACTGTACTGCATACAACAGAACTGGTTAGAGCTTACGAAAATATCTGACATATTATAGCACTTTTTTTTTCAATGGAAATATGAAAAAGCTCCCAAGTGTACCAAAGTTCACACTGTACATTGATTAACAAAAGAAGTTTGTTATTATAATTTAACCTTATTAAAACGTCAAAGTTTTATTGTTTGTTTCATTGAAATTCAAGAGATATAATTCAAAACGTTGCCAGAAAAGTCGAATTCCTCAATATTCTCCGATGATGTGGCATCATCAGCCTTATCATAAACCAGATAATTGTTATTTTTATAAAACGGACGTAAACGGTCATCATTATAAAGCTCGAAAGCACATAAAGTATGCTGATGTTGAAACTGTTAAGAGCCCCGTAGTCTTGGACGATATGATTGACTCAACTGCAGGAACTGAAGGAAGTTCAACTCATTGCTGATGATGATCAAACTGATAACAATAAACCTGATGATGAAGAGTACTTTCCGTCTGGTTCTAAGTCTTCAGAACGACACATTGTATCAAATTCAGATTTTCAGGATCTTTCTCGTGATTTACTTCTATCGGGAAGACAATCTGAAACGCTCGCTTCTCGATTTAAACAATGGAATTTAGTTGATGACGACTTCAGATGAATGATGATGATCGAATTTCTTACAGAGAAGTATTCAAAACTGATGAAGAGAATGTCAAATGTACCGTACCATACTAAACTCCAAAGGGCCGTTTCCAATGCATTTTTAAGTTTCGAACCAGTGCCGTTGTGTACTGCACCGTACCATACCGTACAGTGCTGCACTGCACAATACTCCAATAAATATTATGTGTTTACCTATAATGACACTTGTTATAATTTTCATGCTTCGATGCCTACATACCAAATTAGTAAAAAAAAAAACATAAAATCTTAAAACTCACACAACTCTATTCATTTTAATTCAATTACAGTCAAATATAGCTCATTTGACGCAAAATTAAATTTACTATAACAGTAGTGTACTAAAAAAAATCCTCAATATCGGATAATACCGTAAAAATTATGTCAAAGTTGAAAAAATAGTGAAAAAATAAAAAAATTCCAAATACTTCCGCCTACAGTCTCGTCAGTAGTCATTTCAGAAAAATTGTCAATACACTGTCAAAACGGCTTGTTTTTGTTCTTTCGAACTATAAAAACAAATTCGAAATCGGATGGAAATTGGCGAAGGTAGGAGTGATTCTTCACATCAACCTACTGAAAAACGGTTTTATGGCCATAAAACGAGATTTTAGGGGTGTATTGGAAATTTTGTTTAGTTTTTCTATAGCCACAAGTTGTGCTAGGTCTCCATAAAAGTATATTTAATTTTTTTTTTTTGTCACACAGTGTAATTATTCACAACTATATTTCAAATAAATAAATAAATAAAATAGTTTGTCTGTATATAGTAGCACTTAGAACAACTAACAGTTAGGCAACTGAACGCTATCAGTGATCTCCAGTAATGTACAATCGCTCCATTTCAATTATGTGCGCACACTCAAATCTAGAGTTTTTTTCTGGGATGACGCTCGTGAATAAGAAACTAGGAAACTCTCGTGAGCACTTCTACACCGGCATAGCAGTATGCACGACTTGTAGCCTCACAGCCTCACCAACTTGCTAAATACCTCTCCACTAGGCCGGGTCGATTTGTGGGGAGGCAAAAAAATCGCCCATTGCTCTGTGAAAATCATATTCTAGGGATCAAAGCAAGAAACTTTGCCGAAGGAACCATACCTCTAAAACGAATTCTGATTCTAAATCGACCCGCCCTACTCTGCACTATCCTGCACTCTCCCCGCGGTACTGCCAAAAAGATATTAACTCACGCTGCTGGTTAGCTCAAAGGCTCCTAATTATTGTTGGCGTCTACGAAACTCTGTGCGCCTTAGGTCGTTATGAATTTGTGTTGCATGCGCGCAGATTTTCTTCACTGTAAGGATAGGTATTACTTCATGCGTCCATCTACCCGTAGATGATCTGTTCTCCCGAGCCTGCCTGTGGGCGATAGAGCGACGCCTTTCTTCTTCAGTGATTTCTATACGAATTGCTCCTGCATCGAGTTCCCATATCCTTATAAATAAACTCGGCAGAAAGTCAATTTGGATTAGTCCTGAAATGGCGAACGATGGGTCATCAGAAATTGTGCTGAAGTCAGATATAGTCTGCCAAGTGCTTAGCCGATAGATGGCTATTCGTTTTTTTTTTTTGCATAGCTATTGATGTTCATTGCATCAGCCCAGATCGGCACTGCATACAAAAGTACCGAGCTGACAACCCTATTCTTTTGCTATCACTAGAGCCACCGTTGTTTGGCATTATTCGCGCCAGACAGGACTGCACACTCGATGCCTTGTTCCAGCTTATTCTAGGTGCATTTTAAAGTTAAGACGACTATCAACCATGCTGGTTCCTAGGTAAACGAACGAGAGAAGTTATTACTGACAGTTATAATTTCGAGGTTGTAACAGACTTTGTTTATCTTCGAACTGTTTCGCACTCGTTCACCACCAGACACATTCGCTTTGCTTCTTTAACCAATATTTTCCAGCATCAGCGAGTCGCCCTGTCTGAAACGTCGTGTGGTACCAAAATGGGTGTCAATCTATAAAAATTTACGATATACAAAATTTCTGTCCCTACAATTCTATAACAAGGGAGTTGCCGTACCATTACAACGAGGAACACGAAAAGAGAATTCGGAAAGTTAAGGCAACAAAATTTGCTCTGTATGAACGCGGTCTAACAAAATTTGCGTAGTATCAGGAAAGAGATTTGGCAGCATCGAAAATGGTGAGTTATACCAATTTAGTGCGGTATAATCATACTCACTAGCGGGGAATCTTGCTCGATAACTTTCGTCAAGTGAGCAGAGCCCAGAGATAGCGAGCAGAAAAGTGGCGAATTGAAGACGCCTATTAAACGATAATTATTGTTATTTTTTTATGCAACTTCATACATATATTCCTCTTTTTATCTGTTCAGATCAATATTCATACAAGTACGCTTGCGAATTTTTGTAGTTAAAAAAAAAAAAAAAAAAAAAAAACATTACTACTACTATAATTCACCTTAGATAAATCTAATATTAATTGGTCAAATTTAGATCAATGACTGCTAGCCTTGCACTTTCAAACGACCATAAATTGCTGACATGCATATAATATATAAAAAAATGTTACATACATATATGTACTCGTATAAGTAAATATGTATGCATTTACACTCTAGAGAAGCAAGCAACTTTTACATGTGCACTTACGCAATATTCAAACCATATTTATAGAATAATATCGGGTGTTTTTTTAGATGCATGAGAACTATCGATATCGATAACTATGGTTCGACAGCTGAGAATGGCAGGCCATTCAGTAAGGTTTGGCAAGTCATCATAAAACCTTTGCACCAGAACAACACTTCCAAATTGTGGAAATTTACTTTGAGGAATAAAAGTTCGCCCATTTTACATGCGGTTCATCGGTCCTTATTTTTTTCGAAATGATAAATTAGCTGGGATCACGGTGATGATGGCTATCGATCCATACTGACTGAAATTTAAAAATTTATCAGCTATACATCGATGACATTTGTTCCAACAAGACGGCGCAACTTGTCATACAGCGTGTTTTAAGCTTTATTGAAAAAAGTTGTCAACAATTTGGGACATGGAACTCGTAGCCGCGGCGGACATATGCCGGATATCATAATGCCATGAATTTCTCTATTACATTACAGTACTCCCTGGATTATCCGTCTCTCTGTTATCCGTCACTTCTGTTAACCGTCACCGTTTTAAGATTTTCCACAATACATATTGCAATAATAGTCATGAAACGGTCGAAATCATGTTGCAACAAAGCTCCTCGCGCAATACTTTTGTGTTTCACTTTGTTCATTGATTTTCTTTTGTTTTCGTTCGCTCGATAGAAATGCGTGTGAACGCAGCAGAGCAAAGTAACTGTTATTTTGTCCATTCTACCCAAAACAAATTCTTGGAACTCTTTTTCGATGTGACATTCAGTACAATGAGATTTTCAGTTTGATTTGAATTTCATGATGAGCAGACATTTAAAATGGAGCCTTCAATAACAAAAAAAAATACCGAAGCGTAAACGAGTAGTGGTCACCATTGAAACGAAATTAAAAATTATTGAGGAAATAGAAAAAGGGTCAACAATTGTTTCATTAAGTGAAAAATATGATATTCCACGCGTGATGATTCAAGATTTTAAAAAAGATGCCACTCAAATCAAACAATATGCTGCGTCGATGGAATCTTTGGGAGGTCGGTCAAAAAAACGCAAAACGATGAAAAAGGCATTAAATGAAAAAGTCGATAAAGCATTATTCTTGTGGTTTTATCAAAGTTTTATCGGAGCAAAGGCGTTCCATTATCTGGTCAAATATTGAAAGAAAAGGCATTATTTTTTAATGAAAAACTAGGAGGTCCGAAGGATTTCAAAGCTAGCTCAGGTTGGTTGTATGGCTGGCAAAATCGACATGGCGTGAAGGAAGTTTCGATACAAGGTGAAAAGATGAGCTCCATAGGTGCCAACGAAATCGAAAAATGCACAAAAAATTTCAAAATTTTCGTCGAAAATCATGGTTTTACCCGTGAGCAAGTTTTCAATGCTGATGAAACGGGTCTGAACTATAAAGCACTCTCAAAAAAGACACTCGATTTTTGTGTGAATAGCTAGTCACCTGGATGGAAAATACAAAAGCAACGAATAACATTGATGGTTAGCGCAAATTCAAGTGCTTATAGGCTCCCATTAGTTGTAGTTTATACGGCTAAATGTCCACGTTGTTACACAAAATCATACATGAATGCTCTTCCTGTGGCTTATTATGCTCAAAAGAATGCTTAGATGGATCAAACGATTTTTCGCGACTGGTTCATGTACTGTTTTGTTCCAAATGTTCGAAATTATTTAACGTCGGAAGGATTATCACAGAAATCAGTTTTGGTTCTGGATAATGCCCCATCACATTCAATTGAAGATTTAAAAAGTGATGATGGTAATATTTTTTGTTATTTCCTGCCACCGAATTCAACTGCAGTTCTACAATCCATGGATCAATCAGTAATTGAAACTTTAAAGCGTCGATATCGGAAAAAATTTATTCAGGACCTCGTGTCGCAAAAGAATATTGGTTTGGCAGATTATTGAAAGAATTACAACATTAAAAACGCAATTGATAATGTAGCTGATTCATGGTCTGAGTTATCGTCGACAACATTGGAAAAATGTTGGAACAAACATGCCAAATGGCCAAATCCAGAATCGCCTTCGAATAACAGTGACGATGTCTCACAGGCTGATGTTGTGACTAGTACATCTTCGGCTTTGCCATTGGAAAATAGTGAAACGATCAATGAATGGTTGAATTGTGACAAAAATGATTGTGGTTATGAGCTTTTGACTGACGAACAAATAATTAAAGAAGTGAATGATGAAGAAGAAAATAATGATGATTACGATGGAACAGATAACAATAATGAAAATGGTCACAATCCTACTGCTTCATTTCTAAGACAAGAAGCCAAAATTGCTGCATCAAATTTAGAGAAATTTAGCGCCTGGTATGAAATGCAAGATGAAGCCGGCTTCGCTAACACGATTCGTTTGCGCCAATTTCTTCTTTTCGCAAAGAATAAAACTCAAGTCACTCTAAAGCAAAAGACTCTAACTGAATTCTTTTCAAAAAAAAACTAAACTCGTAATAAAATAATGATATAATCATGTAATGCATGTAAATTTTACCGTTTGTTCATTTCTCTCAAAACTTCAGTGTAATTTTCGATTCTGTACACAATCTAGAGGTTTGTTTCTGTTAACCGTCATTTTTGATTATCCGTCAAAGCTGGGTTACATTGACTGACGGATAATCCAGGGAGTACTGTATAATAAAAAAATCCATTTCCAACAATATTTCTGCTTTTTATTATAATTTAAAGCTCTCAAGCTCTTAGAAAAACACTCGATATAAATAAAAACTGCATTTGCAATTAAGTGCGAAGTGTGCATATCAATGTCAAAATACTATAATTGAAAATACATGCATACTTACAATGCCATTATGTATGTTTATATATATGTATGTATATACTTCAATGTCGCGGTTCCTATTTCTACATACATACATACATAAATCTTTAGTCATTCACTATTTTGCGATAACATTATAATATTCGCTTTATTATTCTAATCACACGAAGATTAGTTGGACTTTCCTCATTGCGTATTATCTATGGTAACTTGATTATTTGTTTTTGTTTTTTGTGGTGCTTATCATTACAAAAAATGTACTTTTTTAAACGTCAACATCTGCTTAACCATTCAGTGACGCCGTCCCACAGATAAGCAATAAGGGCGTGATGCATGAAACTTATTTCTAAAACTTTGCTTATCAATTTATCACCAAAAGTCGGCAATTATTATTATTATTAGCCCACGCCACTCTTCCCTATTGTTGACCTAGTGCCACCACCTTTATTGAATGCGCCTTGCTCCTGTGCATAATTAATGTCCTCAATAGATTTTATTCTTGTGTTTAGTTAATTTGTAAACAAAATTAAAAGAAATGCATATAATTTCATCGCTTTATAACTTACAAAATTAGAACAAAACAAACAATGAAAATATGAGAAAGTTTGAAAATAAGAACGCGCGTCGGCCCTTTGAAGAATGATGACAATCCATGGTTAACAACCCTCTCCGTTTGGTCTCACCCTTCGGCAGTTTGTTTCCTGGACTTACCGTTGGTTGATGGCTTAGTGAACCAAAAAAAATTATTTTACAGATAAATCTTAAAATATTTTACTGCAAATCACGAGATTTATAATATAACTATAAAAAGCGATAAGCAAAATAGGAGCATTGTCGAAAATATGGCTTTTGATCTAAAAATACTCACACTGATAAAAACTGTTGGTAAGGCCTGGCTATAAAAAGAGTTTTTATGGTGCTTTTTCTTTGAGCTCGTTAGGCTCTTAATTTTTTGGTAAATCCCATTGAATGAAGGTGATGATCGCAGTTTATTTTTCCTGCCAATTTACGACTGTCTGGCGACCGTTCTCCTTAAAAAGTAATTTGAGACGTTCTTCAACGAATTCAGAAGACCTTTTGCTGCGGGACGTGTCATTGATACCAAAGTCGCCATTTTTGAACTTCGCAAACCATTTCCATGCTGTAGATTCGCTATGAAACCTTCTCCACACACGGATTGATGGAAATCAAAGAAGAGTAGGTGTCGAAAATGTTAATTTTGCCTCCTGGGTATTCAATTTCTAAGCCTCAAAACTAATAAAAAAGTAAATAACTCAAAAATACAATTAACATAGTTTTGTAGAGCAGAAAGAATTCTATCGAATGAATAGTTACGCTTTGCCAAACAGCAAACAAACCAACTTTCATATTTCTGAGAAACGTTCAACCATTTATATGAACGCAGAAAAATAGAGATATTAGGTGTGTTTTGAGGCCAAACCACCGTTTAACAAATTGGACTTTCCTCATTGCGTATTATCTATGGTAACTTGATTATTTGTTTTTGTTTTTTGTGGTGCTTATCATTACAAAAAATGTACTTTTTTAAACGTCAACATCTGCTTAACCATTCAGTGACGCCGTCCCACAGATAAGCAATAAGGGCGTGATGCATGAAACTTATTTCTAAAACTTTGCTTATCAATTTATCACCAAAAGTCGGCAATTATTATTATTATTAGCCCACGCCACTCTTCCCTATTGTTGACCTAGTGCCACCACCTTTATTGAATGCGCCTTGCTCCTGTGCATAATTAATGTCCTCAATAGATTTTATTCTTGTGTTTAGTTAATTTGTAAACAAAATTAAAAGAAATGCATATAATTTCATCGCTTTATAACTTACAAAATTAGAACAAAACAAACAATGAAAATATGAGAAAGTTTGAAAATAAGAACGCGCGTCGGCCCTTTGAAGAATGATGACAATCCATGGTTAACAACCCTCTCCGTTTGGTCTCACCCTTCGGCAGTTTGTTTCCTGGACTTACCGTTGGTTGATGGCTTAGTGAACCAAAAAAAATTATTTTACAGATAAATCTTAAAATATTTTACTGCAAATCACGAGATTTATAATATAACTATAAAAAGCGATAAGCAAAATAGGAGCATTGTCGAAAATATGGCTTTTGATCTAAAAATACTCACACTGATAAAAACTGTTGGTAAGGCCTGGCTATAAAAAGAGTTTTTATGGTGCTTTTTCTTTGAGCTCGTTAGGCTCTTAATTTTTTGGTAAATCCCATTGAATGAAGGTGATGATCGCAGTTTATTTTTCCTGCCAATTTACGACTGTCTGGCGACCGTTCTCCTTAAAAAGTAATTTGAGACGTTCTTCAACGAATTCAGAAGACCTTTTGCTGCGGGACGTGTCATTGATACCAAAGTCGCCATTTTTGAACTTCGCAAACCATTTCCATGCTGTAGATTCGCTATGAAACCTTCTCCACACACGGATTGATGGAAATCAAAGAAGAGTAGGTGTCGAAAATGTTAATTTTGCCTCCTGGGTATTCAATTTCTAAGCCTCAAAACTAATAAAAAAGTAAATAACTCAAAAATACAATTAACATAGTTTTGTAGAGCAGAAAGAATTCTATCGAATGAATAGTTACGCTTTGCCAAACAGCAAACAAACCAACTTTCATATTTCTGAGAAACGTTCAACCATTTATATGAACGCAGAAAAATAGAGATATTAGGTGTGTTTTGAGGCCAAACCACCGTTTAACAAATTGTATTAGGATCCCGATGAAATTTTCCTTCACACGTCCTCTAATATAAGGGTAGTAAAGAAAAGGAATTTATAAAGTTGTAAACGGAAGTAGGAGAGGAGGTCTGCACTTGGTGGGTTTTTATTGAAATAATTACCCTGATTTCGTTTCAATTCAAACCAAAAATGCACCACTGGTAATAATATATTCCAATATTTCATACTCATTACAGAAATACTTAATTGGTTGAATTCATTGCGCAAGAAACATGGCTCAGTTTTCCGAGTATGGTTTGGTAAAGATCTTATGGTTTTCTTTACTGAACCCGAGGATGTTAAGCAACTCTTAACTAATACCACACTACTCGAAAAATCCAGGAACTATAAATTAGTCGAGGTTTGGTTGGGCAAAGGTCTGCTCACCAGCGCCAACGAGGCTTGGCATCGTCGCCGGAAATTACTCACGCCCGCCTTTCATTTTCGCATTCTGAGCGAATTCAAAGAGCCCATGGAAGAAAATTGCAAATATCTCATTAGCAAATTGCGCGAAAAAGCTAATGGTGAGCAATTCGATATATATCCATACATATCATTGTTCGCTTTGGATGCCATTTTGGAGACGGCAATGGGCATTAAAAAGAACGTACAAATGCAAAGCGAATCCGAATATGTAAAGGCTGTAGAAACGTAAGTGAAATTGGCAATATAAGGACTTTAATATTACATCATAGTAATAGCAAGCCAAAAACTGCTCGTACTTTATTTCGAATGAGTTCCAAATCGATTGCTTTATTCTTCTGGTTTTATCCTTTTAGCATTTGCCGCGTTATGCACAAGCAGTCGTTCTCATTTTGGCAACGTTTCGAATTTCTATATCGGTTTACCAATGCGTATAAAGAGCGCACCGAAGCTTTAAAGACTCTACATGGCGAGACGAAACGAGTCATTAAATTACGTCGCCAAATGCTGCAGGATACCCACATACAAACAATGGCGGATGCAGAGAAATCTGATGACGTGGGCGTCAAGCGACGTCTTGCCTTTCTTGATATGCTGCTCATCTCACAACTAGAAGGAGGCGACTTAACTGATCAAGAAATTCGCGAGGAGGTTGACACGTTTCTGTTCGAAGGGCACGATACCACGAGCTCTGCAATCGCCTTCTGTATTTACCTACTTTCACAGCACCAAGCCATACAACAGCGCGCTTATGAAGAGGCGGTATCGTTTGAAGGCCGCGAAAAGGAATCGATGCGTTACTTGGAGGCGGTTATCAAAGAGACGCTACGCATTTACCCCTCAGTGCCATTCTACTCTCGAAAAGTGAAAGAAGATTTACAAATCGGTAATATAACAGTACCAAAAGGTGCTTCGGTCAGCACACTCGCCTATATGGTGCATCGTGATGAGAAAAATTTCCCCGATCCAGAAAAGTTCGATCCGGAACGATTCTTAGCTGGGGAGAAGCATATCCATCCCTACGCTTTCGTAGCTTTCAGTGCAGGACCGCGAAATTGCATTGGTAAATAGAATTTACAAAATTTAAATTACGCCCTTTGATTGCATTTCAATTCGTTTATTATTTGTAGGACAAAAATTTGCTATGCTGGAATTGAAACTTGTGCTCTCGTCACTTTTGAGGAGCTATGAGTTTTTGCCGGTAGATAACTTCAAACCCAATGCGCTGGCTGAGTTGGTGATGAAAAGTGGGAACGGCATCCAGATACGCCTGCGCCCGCGTGTTTGAAATCCTGATAGTTAATAGAACGGATAATTTAATCTAGCTAATTTTTACACTTTTTTTATAATTTTAGTTTTAGACGAAATAAAGAGGGCCTCCAAACCCAAATAATAATTAACCAAAATAATTAAACGATTTTGTGCGATAAGGGGAAAGTAATTTAGCGGTGGTTTCCAAAACAGCTTTGGTCCTTTTCTGGCCTTCAAACAAAAATAAAATTTGATATTCGAATAACAGAATGCTGCCATTCATGTAACTAGTTAAACAAAATACAGGATAACAGCGTATTCAATAACCATCAGGTTGGCATTTGGAGATTCCCTGTGCTACCAATGTAGGTAACTAAACGACCCATCATCCAGAAATCGGTTCTTTATAATAAAAACCTTGGTGTTAAGTATGAATAAGATTTTTTTATTCTGTAAAGGTAAGAAGTTCAACTAAATTAATTCAGTAAAATAAATTAAACCAAAAACAATGAATGAAGGAACAATGAAAATAACGAAAAGCAGATGAACTGGCAAGAGGGTGAACTGCCTAAATAAAATTCTTGCAGACTCGGTATTCACACCACTGACGACAATAACGAATACAATTTTCCTAAAATACCTCCGAATCGTGGATTGTAGATGGAAAGACAAGACGGCATGCGAAATTAGCAGAACGTTATGGCCCACCTACATTTCCTCAGTGAATGCCTTGCCCTATGAAAGGACAGAATGTTAAGCCTGGGCAAACCGCTGTTCGAGAGACTCGATGTCAACAACTTAATAAGGTTCTTAAACCGCACAGACTGGATATAGTCATGCTGTAATTAACCGTTAAACGATTTCGTAACGAGGATGTGGCAAGAAAATGGTGCGGAAGTGCTAGTTGGATTCTAGATCAATCACCCACTTCGCGGACTACACGTCGTAGTAAACTTAACCCCTTGCCGTGCTTTAACGAGTCTGACTCGTGATGAAGTTTTTGGTCCAAACATGAATATGACGAGCCAGGCTCGTGAATAGATCGTCAGGCCAAATGTAAATACCACGAGCCGAGGTTGTGTACAGATAGTCGGATCAAACATAAACAGCACGAGTCTGGGCCGTGATTGAATGTTAGTTTCTATCTGTATGCCACCAAAGTTAGTCACGAGTCTCATAATTGCTGTTACAAAGTAGTTTATATTATTCTGATCTGTTTACCACGCGCTGGCGCGTAACAGTTGGGCCCGAGTTTCGTCGAGCTAAATGGCACGATAAGGGATTACTGTCCTCTATAACAACATCGCCAGATATGTACATATGTACCTATATTGTGTAAAACGTAGTGATTCCATATCATTTTTGCTTTAAAGATATTTTGTATAAAATTTTATGATTTATTAAAAGTTAAAGGACTAATGCTTCTTCACAAGGTCATTAACTTTAGTGAGCCCTGCTACACATGAAAAAAAATTTCAAATTAGGCAACCTCACCGGTCACCTAAGTATCCTAAATAAAATCGAAAACTCCATAAGCATGGCTCAAGTCTCAGACCACATTAACCCAACCGTCTGTTTCACAAAAGGATACACAGTTACCTTTCCTGAGAGGATCCAGTGGAAAACAAACCCGAAATGGATGAATGATGATTCACAAAAATGGTGCACTGATGGATCAAAAACACCTTATGGTGTAGGAGCAGGAGTAGTGGGGCCCAGAATCCACAAATCATTCACTCTCACCAGGGACACCACCATCTTCCAAGCGGAATTAATCGCAATAATGGAAGCAGCAAACATCATGCAACGTATAAATCACAAGAGAGTAAAGATTAAAATACTCTCGGACAGCCAATCAGTTCTAAAAGCTTTAGATAGCTATACCTACACCTCAAAACCCCTCTTAGAATGCCACAAGGTACTCAATAACCTAGCATCCAAAAACAATGTCTTATTAATTTGGGTACCGGGACATGACGGCAACGAAAAGGCAGACTTTCAAGCCAAAAAAGGGGCAGATGTAAACTTCATCGGACCTAGTCCCATGTTTGGTTTCAACAAAAACAGCCTAAAACAAAAAGTAAAATACTGGGTCAAAACTCTATTAAATCAGCATTGGAACAACATAGAGGGTCTTAGACACTCCCAAAAGTTCCTTAGTTTCAACGCTAAAAGAGCTAACACGGCCCTCACGTTAAACAAAAAGAGCATTCGCACTCTCACAGGCGCCCTCACGGATCACTTCACCTGCAACAAACACCTACATAAATTAATCATAACTAACACCAGCGCCTGCAGTGGGGCTGCGAAGATAAGGAGTCTATAGAACATCTCATCATCGAATGTCCGGGGTTGAAGCATATAAGGAAAAGGTTTTTAAACAAGTTCATGCTTACAGATGAAGACCTTCAATCACTCCCTCAGAAGGAGCTAGTACAATTCATAAGCATACTTAACAGTCAATAGACAGCATAGGGTGCACAATAGAACAATATGGTCGCAGTGCTAAAGGGCCATACCTTAACCCTTTACTACCATTACCGTGAGCCCAAATATCTTGCCGAACGAATTCAATTCACTAGATCATCCCGATCACTTAACCTATTTAGAAAGAAATACACTTGTCTTGCATCTGAACGTAAGATCTTCGTTTTTGCTGTTCCCTCTACCACAAAAGATCAAAACCAATCAAAGTACAGTGTGCTTTTAAAATGAACTTACACATTATTTTGACCACTAAATTGCTAATATGCACGTAAATATATAGGTTTTTCTAATGTTTCCTTGTTCTTCTCCCCCTGCATCCGCTTTTTACAGCCTACTATTTCCTCTTCTCCAATCCTTTTCCCTAAAATACATTTAATGTTATTTTTAATGTTTTAGAACTAAGCTCAAAGACTGTAAAATAACTTTTGGTTGTGTGTTTGATTAATAAATAAATAAATGGTCTTCATTAGAAACTACATATTTTTTAAAAACTTTCATTCTCATTTAACTCAACAAAGACCGACTTTCGTTTAGAAAATCATGATAAGAAATTTTCAATTTCTTCCAAACTTAAAAAAACTTTGGCTTGTTCTTACTAAATTAAAAAATCGAGACTGGTGAAATGAAATCCTAAAAGAACATTGACCAGCAAAAGTCACCAAAAAAGCTCTTCGTCGTTTCAAGGTCGCAAATATTCTAAAACGGCACTTTCAAACAACCAACTCAACCAACCCAACCCAATAGTATGCACATTACAGTAACTTGGCAACAATTAGAGCTGTACGAAAACTAAAAATCCACGAGAGCAAATTATAGTTATGATTAAATGAAAATCTGTCGTCGTCTAAGCGACGAAGATGTATATCATTCGAGCATTAATATGAGCAGAGAACTATATTATATTTTCGGGATTCTATACTGTCATTTCTTTACGCAACAGCTGGCGATTTCCTACTGGAGTTTATATATAGTTAACTGTCAAAACATTTGCATACTTTTAGGATGAATGTGAACAGTAATGGCAGAGAATTTTAATGAAATGAGAAGGCGCAAATGTTTCTGTTAAGTATTTCACTCATCGCTCCCCTCAACATTTCACATATTAAATTTTTTAATATTTTCTTATTTTTGAAATGATAAGCAAATATATAAAATGTATTAAAAGAAAAATCGCTAATAGTTAATAATAATAATGAACGCTTATGCGCTCTTATTCTAATTTGCGTACCGTTGTTTGATGTTAGCATTACCGTGTCATTCTTTTTTTTTTTTTTCTCTTGCAAACTGTTTGGGGGTGAGCGTGTGCTCTTTGGCGTAAATTGCAAAGTGCCAAAATGCTAATCATCTGATAGTGGCCTCATGCCTCATGCGATATGCAAATCTTATTTCTAAAATATTGAAACGATAAGTTTCTGCAAACAAACAATTACGAATTGTTTTTAAATGGAAGATTGCAATGTGCACGTATAGCCATTTACATACATGCATAATACGTGAGACATATATGAGCAAACATACATACATACATACATCTGGCGTATTAATTTCATTTACAATACAATAATACAAGGTGTGACAAAATTAATGATCCAATTTTCTTGTTAAATAACTTTTTTATTTAATAAGAAGAAAATAATTTTGAGTGATGGGTATCTTTATTTTGCCCTGTACGCATTCCATTACTGATCTGTTTGTATGTAGCGGCTGTCTAGTTCCCAAGTGTGAGATATGATTGACGCAAAACACCATTTGCAAAAATTATAGATCTTCCAATATAGTGACCTTTTTTTGTGTCACCTTTTACTTGCCTGAGATATTCTCCACAAACAGTAGCCAGTTGAAGCATTTTGAATAATTAAATATGTATTTGCTTAAGACTACCCTCATCAGTATTATTAGCTGATTTGAATTGCTGCAAAAAGGGATTTGTTCTTGTTTTTGTTGTCGCAAGCTAGTCAACAAACAATACAAAGGTGAAAACAAAAACGCTTCATACATGTTGTACTCCCACGTACACGTGCACGAGTATGAATTTATGTAAGAATAAAGTTGTAAATACTTAACTCGCCAACAAAAATAAGCCCAGGCACATTAGCCCGGGTGGTGAGTAAAAGCATAGACTACACAACTGCTGTTCTATGCTAATTACTCTTGAACGTACATACAATTTAAATTATAAATAAATCAATCAACTACTAATTACTATTGCATAGACATTTTTGCAGGAAATAATATATGTAAATACTACCAAGAGCCCGAATACTTCAAACTTCACCTGCAGATAAAACTGGTAGCAGACTCTTAAAGAGCTGGTTATGTACTGTTCGAACTAAGGCAAACGGATGCAGTGTGAAACTGTTCCTGTAGCTCGCTAGTTCGAATCCATGGAATACACGCTCACTTGCCGGTCCAGTTTTTAATGATTTCTATAATTGCACCAAAATTTTCGACGATGGTCTACTAGAACGGAATCGTTGGAATCATGGTTTTACAATTGTATAACGTTGGGTCCATAAACAGAATACATTTGTATGGGCGCCTGAAGAAATTACACAAACAACACAAGAATAACGTGCAAAAGTGTAAAGTCACACACTCCAAGGATCCGCCAAATTCACTGAGAGCGGAGTAGTGGTACAAGATAGGCGCCATCTTTGTATTCTGTTCATAATGATATTCAAAATGTTGTGTATTTTAGCTGCATGAGATCGATATCGATAACTATGGTTTGATAGCTGAGAGTGGTAAACTGTATTTACATTTCTGTTCAGTAAGGTTTGGCAAGTCATCATGAACCGTTTTACGCTTCCACATTATGGAAATTTAATTAACCCTAGAAGGTCATCGTTATTTTTATAACGTAGAGGTCATCCCTCGACGATTCGACGACGGCATTACTCAAAGTCACTAATATATTATCCTATCTATCAAAACCTACGAAAATCAATATATTCACATTGCCTTGTTTATATAATATCAAATAGTTTTTCTTAAATCTTTTTATTACATATAAATAAAATTTTCACATCTCTGATTCATTTGGCTTTTGTACAAAATACAAACTAAGAAACAAAAAAAATTAACAATTTATTAATATTAATATATTATTCACTGAATGGTATTTTTTCATAGAGATAATACTATTAACTAAAAAAATTAAATACTTCAAGGAATGAAATTCTCATTTTGTACAAAAGGCACAAAGCTCTATTTTATGCTCCCCACAAAGACTTTTCTTACATTTTGTACGAAATCCGTCGCTTAGCAAGCGGACAAATTGCGCAAATCTTTCTCTTTTTTGTTAAATTTTTTTGGCGCTTAGTATCTGGGGTATTTTCATCATAAGAAATAACATTTTCAATATTTGAT
Organism: Anastrepha fraterculus; assembly: GCA_037575425.1. Classification (NCBI taxonomy): domain Eukaryota; kingdom Metazoa; phylum Arthropoda; class Insecta; order Diptera; family Tephritidae; genus Anastrepha; species Anastrepha fraterculus. Next base: position 82,229 of record JAYXIM010016248.1, read on the forward strand.
CGCAACGACGTAGACAATGCTGGTACTTCAAGTCTGTTTGTCAAGTGACTTTGAATAAGGGCAGAATGCAATTTTTTCATAAAAGCTGGACGACTAAGAGGTGTTTCATTTGTTTGAAATACGTTGTGTGAATAAATAATGTGGCTGTTTATAAAAGCCATGTTCAATATGCCAAAAAATTGGCGCATTGGCCATCGGTTTGTTTTGCGTGAACAGCTCATGACACAACCGGTTGGTCAAAAGTATCAACGCCTGCTTTCGTTTTGTTGTAAAATTCGATCCAATAGGGTTTGTTGGATTTGGAGTTTACTGCTCCTTCCTCATTATAGGATTATATTACTTTACTCGGCTTCGACTTATATGATAGAAGCGTCAGCTCATCACTGCAAAACATTGACGTATTACACTTTAAGATGGATTGCAGATTAGCAATCTCAATGTTTGCCCATTGAACGATTTCCTCCACGATCTCTGGTGTAATGAACATTTGGAAGCATTGCAGTGGGTCTGTTACATTTTTGCAATGGCGTGTTGGTCCTCGAGCTTTAAGTACTACATTTAGACCATAACGATAAGATTTGCCCTTTTTTGTTGGCCACTTATATTTATTTTTGCCCCGCAAAATAGATTTATTTAAACAAATTATATTTGACTTGGCTCTCAATAAATGTAAAGGTATGCTATCTTCATCTGTGTCGATTAATTCTTCTGAAGAACTTGTATCCCCTAAGCTTTCATTTTGTTCGATTTCTGCATCAGATTCTAGTTCGCTGTTGTTTAAGGGGGAAGTCTACTGTGACAAGGGAAAAAACAGGCTTATTTTCCGGATTTTATTTCTAACAAAATATTGCTCGTACATAAAATCTATTTAAACTCTTATCTTTATTATATATTTAAGTTTTTGAAAAAAAAAATTTTAAGTCAAAATATTCAAAATGGCCGCTGTGGCACTTCTGCAAGCGCAGGTCCGCTTTTCTTAGGTGCCTAAACGGTGTACATGAAATCTTACGTTTCGGTGATCTAAAACAAAAAAACAAAATATTGTTATCATATACATAGTATTGACTCTCGTCTGACGTAGGATTATGTCGATAAAAAATTTTGGCGTTGAAAAAAAAAATTCTTGAAATTTTTTTCTTTTTTTTTTTTGCCTAAAATTGATGTTACTATTGTTTATAACAATTTAACAAATAACGATATCAAAAGAATCCTATGTCAGACGAGAGACACTATTACAGAGAATATATAATTAAATTTTTAAGCTGATTCATTTATCAGAACTCGAGATATCGTGTACACCGTATACAAAAACTTAGTTTCGAGAAAAATGCGAAACAGATAGGAATGTGCCGCAGGTACGCGCTTTGGAGCGCTTCGGGAAAAGGTCGAAATTTCAACGAAGAAAAATTTAGCCAGCTGTAACACATATTGTACCTTATTTAAGAGGGTTCAAAGTATTTTTTAAGCTAATAAAAAAAAAATCGATTTTTTGAAAAATTCACAGTAGACTTCCCCCTTAGCTCATCGTCTAATCCATTCTCGTCGTCGCACATTGCAAACCATTTTTTAATTTCTTCGTCAGTATAAATTTTGCTGCCACTCATATTGTATTACAACTGTACATACCAAACAGATAAATAAACAAGAGAAATAACTTCGGAGCGAAAAACTCACACAAAGTTCATCGTTCGTCTTTTCGACTACGCATTTTTTTAAATAAATACTTACAGGGATCGTACGAAGCCAACCAACTACAAACGTCAACAGCTCAACAGCGACTAACGCTGTAAGAAAGAAAGGCACATTACAAACAAAGGAACAGTGCGAAAACGGTCAAATAAAAACTCGAGTCGTCGAAACGACGAGGCATGACTTTCCAGGGTTAAAAAAATAAGTTCATAGAGCGAAGTGTTGAAAACACGCCGAATTATCGATTCGTCGTCGTTCACAATTTTGGCTTTTACCTTCAACTACGTAGAAAATGGTATTTAAGGATCTTGGCTTAAGTGCCTATAAAATACAGCTGGTACAAGAATTGAAGCGAAATTACCATCGTTTGCGGCGCATTTTTGTTCATTGGGCTCATTTCGATTTATTATTCAGATTTATTGGAGAAGTAATCAAAAATTCAACTGATGGACCATGTAACTCGTAGCCGCGGCGGTCGCATGCCGGAAATCATATTCAATAATAAATGCCATGGAATTATCTACCAGATTATAAAAAAGAATTATTCTAAAAATATGTATGTTATTTATTCTTAAACTCTTTAAAAAATACCCTTTATAAAGTCTGTCACATTTGTAGCTACTTGAGAATTACACGTTTTCTAGTACATACTATTAGGGGTATCTTTTCAGGCCTTTTGCAACTCGATTAAAGTTTGAGAAGAATGTAAAAAAATCTTTAATTTCAAATAATAAACAAAGCTGCATATCAAATTGAGAAGTAAAATTTTTTTAAAGGTTTGACAACTTTGTTTCAAATGTTTATTGGGCTTGAATAGTTCACAAGTTTTGAATTATGGTAATTTTCATTTTATGAAAACTTGAAGAGGAAAACAAATTTTAATTTTCTTTCACATCACTTATCCCTCCGTCTTTTCACAAACGCAGATTTTCGTAACTACAGATGTTTTATCGTCAAATACAGTAGAAACTCGATTCTTATACGTAATTAAAACCGGGTTCGGTGCAAGTTTCGAAGTTGTCGCAAGTACTGAGGTTTTCTTTTCCATACAAATTAAAATAGTGTTTTTACTGATAGCAACCCAAGTTTATTTGTTTTTATTATATTAGTTAAATACACTTTAAAGCGATAAATTTCATTTGAAATTAAAAAAAATCTCGATTTTGGTTTGTTTTGTATACACGCTCGTCTGTTCAGTACCACCAGATTTCTGAGCCTCTCCAGCATCATAACATCATTTAAGCAAGCATTGTTTTGCTCTGCTCAATCCAAACATATATTGAATGCTGATATTTCCTCCTCAGATGTAATTTTATTCGTATTTCATATCACGTCGTTCGTTTCTTCACCGACTGTTTTGTCGTCTTCATTACAGCATTCTTCATTTAAAGCTGTGGGCTCCGAATAAAGTTCAAGAATCCATTGCTCGATTTCAGATTGTTAGACTTGCTGCAATGGTTGTACTATTGAATATTGGATGCATTACACTAGTTTACACCAAAAATGAACCTCGACCAAAAGGCGTTTTTTAAACTAATTTGAGGTCGCTGAAACCAAGAATGAATTTTATTTTATTTTTTTTGTTTTTTGGGCAATAGTGCAGTTATTACCTGCAATCTCGAAAACAGTGCGCGCCATTTCTTTGAAGTGCATAAATTTCGAAAGGCACACATATAACCTAAAAAAAAATTTGTTTATATCGACATAAGATAGGTTTTCTGAAAGACAATTTTGTCACCTACATTTTAAGTCTAAGTTTGTCTGAATCGACGAAAAATTGTAGAAGTTATGACCCATAAAGTCAACACGTGTGATTTTGCAGCTTTTGACTTGGCTATGTTTGAGGTCGAAAATACGCTTTTAGTCTCAAACTTATTCTTTTATGTTGCACAGAATCTTCACGATGTTGCATCCAGCAGTAGTCGCTCATCATTCCTTGATCCCGAAAGCCCTCATAACGCTTTTCAATCGTAGCAATATCTTGATGAAATCGCTCGCCTTGTTCATCACTTTCAGCCGCCCAAATTCGGAGGAAAAAAATCCAAATGACTGTGAAGTAGGTGCATTTTTAACGACATGCGAGCACCTGTTAACAAAAACAAAGTTAATTGTAAATTTTCCAATAATTTTTCGATCAATTTATATGATAAATATATTTTGGAGTATGTACGTTTTACAATACTAACCAATAGTTTTAAAGTATTTCATCATTGTATGAATCAATTGACGGTCGTTGTTGCTCCTGTTGTTTCCCAAGAATTCATGAACAACTTTTTGGAAAGCTTCCCAAGCTTTAGCTTCGAACTGTCAAGGCATTGTTGAAATTCTGTGTCCGTAAACAATTTCTTTATCTGTGGACCGACGAATATACCCGCTTTGATTTTCTCTGTTAACAACCTTGGGAACTTGGTTTTGAAATATTTAAGGGCTGTGTTTTCCGATTTTTTTGCCAAAGCTTTCACAAAATTCTTCATTAGCGCTCTGTCGTCGTGCACAAATTTATACTTGCAGAAATATGGCGCCACCGAAAAATATACACAGACGTACAATGGTCATACCTAGCTCTTATTTAGCTGGAATTGGTACAATGGGCAAATAAGCCTATTCTGCGACATATATATACATATATATATTTATTTGTATGAAATAAATGTTGTTTTTAATTATAGTGAGCCTAAGAACAATTATTTTGCGTGGCTCAATACGCAGGCTGACATGATTTACTTTTGTTCGAAACCGTATTGTATACATCAAAAGGATATACGACAGACGATGAAATTGTCTTCATTCATATAATACGTTATAACTTCTACAATTTTTCGTCGATTCAGATAAACTTAGGCAAATTGTCTTTAGGTGACAAAATTGTCTTTCAGAAAACCTATCTTATGTCGATATAAACAAATTTTTTGTTCCAGAAAATAGTTAATAAACTTTGATAATTTAGTAAAAAACTTCAAAAAAAACTTTTTTTTAACTTTCAACAGCTGTTTTGCAAAAACTACGACTTCCATTGACACGAATTATTTATTGCCATGTAGGTTATATGCGTGCCTTTCGAAATTTATGCACTTCAAAGAAATGGCGCGCACTGTTTTTGTGAGATTGCAGGTAATAACTGCACTATTGCCCAAAAAACCTGTTTTTTTTTGGTTTTTTGGGAAAAAAAGAATAAAATTGAAAAAAAGAAATAAAATTCATTTTTGGTTTCGGCGACCTCAAATTAGTCTAAAAAACGCTTTTTGGTCGAGGACCATTTTTGAAAGTGAAAATTCGAAAACTAGTGTTATCAGCTATCTGTAAACGTAACAGCGAAATAGGAATGACATCCTCACAAACCCACTCATTTTTGTTTAATTTTTAATTAATTTTAGATCCATAATTGTTTTGTTAAATTTGTTCAAAAATGGAATCACTTTCATTTCATAATCTTCCTGCGCAAACTTTTAGCCATCGTGTTCCCAACCTTTTTGAAGTTTGCAACCCAGCCATTGCTAGCATGGACGCCTCTACGCTTTTCCTGAATTTTGGTATGCAAAATATTGGCTTTCTCTTTTAGCATGTCACTTGTAGTTGGTTAGCTTAATTCCCCTTTGATTCGCAAGCCAATTGAACAATGCCTTTTCCATTTTTGGAAGCTCAGGAATCTTAAGGGTTTTGCTTTTACCTGGGCCGGATTCATATCGCGTAACAAAATTCTTTATGGACTGTTCACTTTTTTTTATACGAGTTATTGTTGATCTATGCACTTGAAAGCTTTGATCTAATTTAGCATTAATGGAAATTCCCGCATTTAATTTGTTCAAAATGTCAGCTTTTTCTTTCATTGTAAGCAGCGAAATTCTCTCTTTGCTATTAGCAAAAGAGGAAGCGGAATCAAGTATCGAGGTAAAGTAAATTCGTCTTCCTGATTATGCCACCGTGTTCCAGGCAGAACTTTTAGCGATCAGAGAAGCATGCAAATCCCTAGAGCTCTACAAGAGTAGCTATCTTCTCAGACAGTCAAGCAGCTACTAAGGCCTTAGACTCCAACTACATTTCATCCAAACTGGTCTTATAGTGTAGAGAGGAGCTGGAACTGCTCAGCCATCGGCTTGAAATTACTTTGATATGGGTTCCCGGTCATAGGAACATACGGGGCAAAGAGATAGCGGATGAGCTGGCAAGAAAAGGTTCAACACTAGACATAGCAGAGGCGGTGGCAGTCTCCACCGCACTGAATACATTAAAAGCATCCATTGCTTCACACTATCATGCTTAAGCGAAAGAAGATGGAAGCAAATACCTACATGTATTGCAACAACAAACACATGGCCGTCATATAAAATCCAAAGGACAAATGACCTGCTAGTATGTTCTCGGCCAAATATTTCACGCATCACTGCAACCCTTACAGGTCATTGGAAAGTAGGGGATCATGCAGCTAGACTCAATCTACCCTTCAATCCTATCTGTATAAGCTGTCAATCGGAAGGGGCGATGGAAAGTCTTTTCCACTATTTATGTGAATGTCCAGGACTAGCCAGGGCACGACTCCGATCCTTCGGTAAGCCTTTCCTGCAGTAAATTAAGGAGATTTCAGACATCGAGAAAAAGGACTTCCTGCTATACTTGGACCTCACTAAATGGATCTGACTTGGAAACAAAAAAATAAATAAAATAAAATAAAAAAAATACATCATCACACGAGATAGTGGTAGTAAAACGGTGCTGGTCACTAATTAGGAGTATTTCAGTGGAAATGTTCAACCACCTCAACAACAACAACAACAACAACAACAACAACATCGAGGTAAAAATGTTTAAATGTCAGAAGTACAAGCGAGTACACAATAAAAAAAAAGTATCCGAAGTATCGAGTTCCTTCTGTACTTATACAAATGAAGGATGCAGTGTAGAATGCTTCGCCCCAAAAAATGTTTGGAGGACTTTGCTTACAGTTATGTTGCGTAGACAAATCAATTTGTGCTTCGCTGGATAATTCATTTTGACAACAAATAAAAAAGCCTGCCAATGTGCTGTTAACGCGCTACAATTCGTTACATGGAGCCTTTTGCTAACGGCATTTAAGTTGTCAAAATATTCAGAATTCTATATGTAGAAGCTTTTGAGTTGACACTTCGTTATCAAGTGTAGGAGTCTTTGTTAACGGTACTTTAACTAGTAATGTATTCAGAAAGTTTTCATGCACAATTTCTTCATTTTATCTATGAAGCATTTTTGTATAGAAAATTTCACAACAACGAGGCTTTTTCAAGGCATTCAGCAAGAATTTTGTTATATTGAGTTCTTCGTTGTATCAATGTTCGTTATATCAATGTTTTACTATATTTAAGTTTTTCTCGACTTCCAGTCATTTTGGACGGACCAGCGGAAATATGGAAATACAAAGCTCGCATCCTCAATTCACTCTAAAAACTTTAATACTTACATACATATATACATAAAAACATCACAAAAAATACGTGACAAAGATATGAGCTTATGGAATCAATATCACATAGACTTAAACCACAAACTTTGTTACACGAAATATTACATTTACCCCATCATGAATGCCCTGAATTTTCGGTTATTGTTAGTACAGCCGTAAAGCTCTTTAATATGCACAAAGTGTCTCAAACGTTTTGTAAAATGCATAGCAGGTGTCGGCAACAAAAATGATCATATTGCCAGTAGCTGACAACTGTAGTGACAAAAAAGCACAGTGGGACGAAATTCAAGGTTGCCATTAGGTAAGTGAAGAAGCACGCGTTTGGATGTATTGATAAGCTAATATATTATTCATATGTATATGTGCGTATACTTGTAGGTGTGCGCTTTAATACAAACAAACTTATTGGCTACGGCAATGGTTGGGCATTGCAATTTGTCAAAACCTCAATACAACACTGCAGAACCGCTGCGAATATGCAAGTATTTTTAACTAGAAAATAAATAGTTACTTGTAAATATACATTTTTTGTAATATGGGCATTGAATTAGCGAGTGGGTCACTCAGTGGAGGATTACAATGGTGTTGGTGATGATGTTGCGCATGAAAACGTGCAACACTTAAAGGTTAGTGCATTAGTCACACTATTACTCCTATATGCACAGCGCCAAGCTGGGAACCAAATTACCAATACATGTGAAAACATATCAATCTGGCAAACGTATCACAGATTTGTGAGCGATCACTATAATTTTTACCTAACTAATACTTAGGCTTTTGAGACAATGACTAGAAATGCAAGCTTCAACTGTAATTATATGCCAATGTAGATATGTACATGTGCATGCAGGCGTGCACAACAGGCGTGGGAATGATATGCAGTGTGTGCGGAACTTTTCCGCGAATTTGTACTGTGCGTTTTGACATTTTCCTGCATATGAAAGGAACTACAGTTTTATGCTGATTCCGAATGGTAGATGGGTTTTAATAGGGAGCCTTTATTGACAGAAATACACTGCCTGCCGAAGGGACAACGATCAGAAATCACTTTTTTTCTGTAATTAATGGTTCATTCGTACTACGGGCTTCGAACCTGGACCTTCCTCTTCTTCTTCCTCTTCGTCTTCTTCTTATTCATCTTCTTGATAGACACGATAACCGCTTACACGATTTTGGCCGGTTTTAACAAAGTGCGCCAGCCATTTCTTTCTACTGCTGACCGGCGCCAGGTGAACACACCAAGTGGAGCCAAATCCTACTGCACCTGGTCTTTCCAACGCAGAGGACGTCTTCCTCTTCCTCTGCTATCACCAGCTGGTGCCGCATCGAATAATTTCAGAGCAGAAGCGTTTGTATCCATGACTCAGCAAACGAAGTCGCTGGTTCTTTATTCGCTCCACTGTATCTATGGTGTCGTAAAGCTCATACAGCTCACTGTTCCATCGCCTGCGATATTCGCCGTCACCAATGTCCAAAGTTCCAAAAATCTTCCGCAGAATCTTTCTCTCAAACACTCCAAGTGACGTTTCATCGGATGTTATCATCGCCCAAGTTTCTGCACCATACGTTAGGACGACCATTCTTCCTTATCTAGTTTGGAAAAAGCAGAACTAACAGCGCGTTTTTTAATAGTACGCTCTTATAAAGAATTGTAACCGAGCGATTATGAGACACAGTTCGCACTATCTTCTCCAGCATCAGGTTAAAGAAGTCACACGACAGCGAGTCATCCTCTCTGAAATCTGGCTTAGTATCAAACAGCTCGGCCAAACAGCCATTTTGCATAACCGTATTCGTTTTGTCGTCAGACATCGCGGTATATAAGCAACTCTTTTCGTGCTGTCGAATGCACCTTTAAAATCGGCAGAAGGACGGTGTGGGTCGATTCTCCTTTCATGACTATATTCCAAGACTTGGCGTATTATGAATATCTGGTCGATGGTTGATTTTCCAGGTCTAAGGCCACAGTGATAAGATCTGATCAGTTGATTAATGGTGGGCTTCAGCCTTTTAGGCAATACGTTCGCTATAACCTTATTGGCGATACTAAGAAGACTGATCCCGCGATAATTGGCACAGATTCCAGAATCACCCTGCTTATGGTTTTGACAGAGCACAGTACAATAGTTGTTGGGTTGAGGCTACGTAAAAGCTTCTCCTGTGCAATTTGGCATACATACGAGTGTGTGTGAAAGCGCTGTACTTACACATAGGCAGTAAGACTGATGCATAGAAAGATGCAGGGGATAGCGCTGCACTTGTTCGTACAGGTGTTGGGACGCTGAACGTATGCAAAAAATGAAAACCGTTAAACTAAAAGTCTAATTAACTTACAAATATATGGCTACCACTTGCATGTACTTGGAGATACGTGGGAAGGCTGCACAAGTAAAAACTTTTAAAAACAATTTATTTACAAATATCAGAATCAATATCAATTACAGAACTTACTAACTAGAGTACAGGTAAGATGTTTTATATTGTTTTCATCATCGCCGGCATTCTTATTTACGTACTGTGCACTCATCTGACTCATTTGCACACCAGCTTTTGGAGCGAAGCCTTATTTATAATATTCAATTTGCTTAATACTATGGCTCGTTTTTTGGAGATGGGCAAAAGCTACGGCTTACGTCTTAAGGAAGATTTGTTTATCAGTATACCGGGTGAACCAAATACAAGGAAATTTTTAAAAATAAAGTAAAATTAACAAAACTCAATTTCTTGATTGTTCCTGGCTCGTCTGCATGGTATCGCTTTTTCACGACACCTGTATCAATCTTTCACTGGTTCGTTGTACGTATTTGAATAACTATAAAAGTTATTGGAATCTCAATATAAAACTTTCAAGGATTATTGAGCAAAGTCTTAGCTATGAATAAAAAAACAGCAAGAAATCTAAGGGAGATGTTTTTTATTATGAAAATTTTGGTCTAAACATTTGTAACAAAAAATTAATTTTTTTTTTTCCAAAAAAAGTTTTTCAGAACTTACACTCTCTAATAAAAAATTACAAAAAAAAAAACAAGAAAAATATTTTCGCGTAAAATTTTTGCGTCAATTATTTAAAACGGTTTCTACGGTCGATCTTTAACTCGTGGGCGGTGCTATGATTTTGTATGATTTTATCGACATTTTCGGCAGGCGCGTCCACGAGGACATTTTTAACATCAAAAATGCTTGAACAGAATCGACGACACCAAAATTGCACGTAATTAGCTGTTACAATATCGGCAACACCATTCACTATTTTAGCGGTCTGCCTTGCATTTTCGCGTTATCAAAGAAAAACTGTAAATGTACGGAATTTTCTCTTTGTTGACTTCCATTATTAAAACCCTGCAACTCTCAACTGAATGGATCAAACATAAAATAGCGCAATGATTTTGTTAGTGTATAAACTTTAAATAATTTTTCACGAGATATCCATCACTGGAGCCATCTACCGAGAAAATAAAGGACTTCTCTTTTCCCCAAACTAATATTTTCAATTAAACTAGCAGAGGTTTCAAAGAGATACCTCTACTTGAGCTACCCGGTAAACTTGCCAAAATATGCTGAACGAATTATAGGCCTATATTCTAAGTTTAACGTAAAACCCACAGAAGAAATGTCTAAAAATAATTGAGCGACTAGTTGACCACGCAAATGTCCATTTTAATATAAGTTGATTATAACTGCCACACTTCCGCTAGTGCGTAAAAAAACAAGCCATATATGGATGCATTTATTTATTTTTAGAGTAAATAACGTATACTTGTATAATCAGTTTGCCTATTTGTTTTCTGTAGCACAGTGAAAACAAAAGACAAACTTGTTTTCGAAAACTAAATTAGCATTCCTTTCCACCGTACGAATGAAAAAATATACACACCATGAAAGTCATTACATTTGGAAACTTGACCTTTACAATGGACGATACATATAGTGCATATACGTATTTTAATTTCAGCATATTTTAAAAAGCAGCATTCAATAAAAAGTATCAAGTAAGGGCAAACACACGACCGCTAAAGCATCCCCGGCATTGAAATTTAAATTACTTCGTTGCATTGCTGCTGCATTTTGTATTTTAACGGTCAATGAATCAAGTCTACTACAACTGCATTTTTATCTATTACCAATTATAACAATCTCACGTGTGTGTGGGTTTCGGATGCCACAGACTTTGAATATTTTTCTTACGAACGCAAGAAGTTAACTATGCGGGACTACAGGTTTACATATGAATACTGAATGCACACACATACATGCACACGAGTATAATAGGTGAATGTCTTGGATAGTAAACGAGTACGAGTATCTAACTAGTACATCGGGCTGTCTGGTTGTGTGCTATGTAAACCAAACGGCCAGTATGTGGCCCTGTCGCCGTTTAATGATTTTGAACAGTTTTTCCAAGTGATAAGGAATTTGTAGTCGATGTCATAAAATAAACAATTAAAATATTTAATTTAGGTAAAGAAATCTGCAAATCAAATCAGACAAAAATTAAGCGGCAGATTTGCTAGCGTTTCATTGCAAGCTTTATAACGTGTGATTTTGACGTGATAACGTCTCATAATTCGATTTAGCCGGCTGCACGCACGAAAAAATGTATCGTTAACTTGCTCAATCGTCGTTATCTTGCTCAATCGTCGCTATCTTGCTCATTGGTCGTTACCTTGCATGAACTGCAAGCGAAAGCACGGAACGAACGGCAAAGAGCACAATCGGCCCCCGCATTCGGCAACGTTCGACATCTGGCTCTCTCCTACTTGAGTGAGCATATCTGTGTATGTATGTATATCCGCATATGTATATAAATTCACATATTTGTATTTGCAAATGCCTTCTTCCTGTGTGCATGGTAATGAACCATTTCTCTGTTGAGAATAGGACGATGATAGGAAAAGTAGGAAATGAAAGGGAGTGTTTCGAGTGTAAAGTGTCTTGAAAAAGGCAAATCGATGATGGTGCCTCTTAGTGTTGTTGACTTATTAACGTTTGAAGCACAATCGAAATTGAACATAACTTTCATGAATTTGATAAATGTGCCGTCATTTTTCACGTTTGCGTAAATGTAACTTGACCTATTCCATTGCAATTCCATTTACCTCCTCCTCTATATCCATACAAAATATCTATCAAACAAATAAAGTTAAAATTTTGTTTTGAAAATTGCAACCATTACATCAGTATTTTCTTATGACGTTGTCACTTTAAACAATCGTCAGTAAACCGACTTTACAGACAACCTCTTTTTTTACCTCTTATCTTTTTAAACAGTTGGTTTAACCATTTCGGTACGGAAAGCCGCTAACGGAAATACAAATTATTTTATATGTTTAATAGTTGCAATGGGTGAAATAAAAGTCTTTTGCCCCATCAAAATTCTATTCGGTTAAAAAGGGGCGGTGGGAGGGGTTGGGACATATATGTCCCCTCAGTATTTTTATGGACGCATTTGTCCCGTTTAGTATTTTATGATCCAATATTATTTTATATAAAAGTTTGTTTTATTATGAATTCAACATATATTTAGTTTCAGTAAAGTGAAAAGAAGAAAACAATGAGCAAGTAATACAGTATAAAACAATTAGTTTTTACTTATGGTAAGGAGCCAACAAGAATACTGATGGGACACATACGTCCCACCAGGATAAAAATGCCAGTAATTTTTTATATAACACAAAAACTTTTACTTACTTACCTCAATATAATAATAGAGCACTAGCACAATAAATAAATATATTTTCAGCAATCTTTGAAGAAACCACGAAAAATCGCAAAAAAAACTACCACTTGCAAAATTCGCGTCCACTTTTGCGATTGTTTTTTGACTAATGAACACGTGTTTACCATTTAACTTCAAATAACGGAAAGAAATACCGTTAAGAATGGCATTAACTACGAAATGGGATAAATAAAGTCCATTAAATTCGCTTAATTTCCAGGCTAGGTATCTTCAAACATGCGCCGGGACATATAAGTCCCGTTCGGACCGAAAGGGTTAAACAGCTGACGCACGTTTCGTGTTTTGTTTCATTGTCAAACATCTTCAGTGTGGTCTATAATTTAACCATGAATCGTCTTACAAACGAACAACGCTTCCAAATCATTGAATTTTATTATAAAAATGCGTGTTCTGTTAAGAAAGCTTATCGCGCGCTTCATCCATTTTATGGTCAGTTTAATCGACCCACTGAAGCGGCTATTCGAGCTATTGTGACTAAATTTAGAACCAAGTTTACATTATTGGACATCAAACCACCGACACGCTTACGTAGAGTGCGAACTGAAGAAAATATCGCAGCTGCATCGGCCAGTGTTAATGATGACCATCAATTATCGATTCATCGCCGTTCGCAGCAATTGGGCCTCTGTTACTCAACAACGTGGAAAATTTTGCGAAAGGATTTAGGTGTGACGCCTTTCAAAATACAGCTGATGCAAGAATTGAAGCCGAACGATCTACCGGAACGCAGAATTTTTGATGAATGGGCTCTTGGAAAGTTGGCCGAAGATCCACTTTTTTATCGAAAAATTGTGTTCAGCGACGAAGCTCAATTTTGGATCAATGGGTACGTAAATAAGCAGAATTGTCGATTTTGGAGTGAAGATCAGCGAGAAGAATTGGAGGCTGGAGGTATCATTGGACCGTACTTCTATAAAGATGCTGCGAATCGTAACGTAAATGTGAATGGTGAGCGCTACCATGAAATGATATCCAAGTGGCGATCTGCACATTTTTGGCGCATTTCCGAATTTATTGGCATTTAGCATAAGCAGACCACACCGTGCTTTGAAAATTATTGAGATGCCTTCAATCCTGATTCCTTTTATATAAGTTGAACCCTTTGTTTGGTCTAAGTATTTGTATAGGGTGTTTTTTTTAGAGGTTAGGTTTTCAAGTTGGCACTACTTTTTTCGTAGATGGTCTTTTTGACAGCTGTCACTTGATTTATGCTCAGTTTGGTTTGCCATTTCATAATGAATAGACTTACACCTGAACAACGTTTGCAAATCGTGCAAATTTATTACGAAAATAATGGTTCGGTTCGCGCGACGCAGCGAAGAAAATTTTGTTCAGCGATGAAGCTCACTTTTGGTTGAATGGGTATCATTTTTAAAACATAATGGCAAACCCTTATCTTTATAATAAAGCTAAATTCTTGGCCATAACATTAAATTATATACGTTTTATTTCATCTTGAAAACCTAACCTCTAAAAAAAACACCCTATATATGCGTCATGTATTTGCAAATGCCTTTTCGCTCTTGGTGTGTTTCGTATTTGATTCTGTCAGCAACTATAGGTAAAGGCTGTGCCACAGCGTTCTATTGATGCATTCGTTAAATACTACGAAAATTTATGCGGGAGTATGCTTTCTTTATATTCATATAAAGTTTTAAAAATATATTTTAAGTGAAGACCCAATGTATAGTATATAATTGGCTTTCTTCAGCTGCGGTTTCCAGCAAAATTGAATAGTTTGGCGTGAAGTCTGGTATCCTTATAATATGTTCGCATATATGCATTAATCACCTATAAATCCACCTAATTAATGTACCCGTTCACATATGGCAGATTACCTGCAAAATTGACAATCAGCTGTCAATACTGCTTTGAGAGGTTTTTCTTCATAGAAATTATTTTGGTGAAATATTTCGGTGTTTTTTTTTTTTGTAATTATTATTAACGATATGAAGAAAATACAAGGAGAAGGAATAGCTAATTTAATTGCGCAATTAATTGGCTGCTAATAATAAACAGTTTGAGGAAATCCGTATGCGATGTTTACTGAGGTTGCAAAAAATTATGGCAGCAATGCCCATGGGATATTCTATATTACATTTTATAAAAAGTAATACGAGGACAACAAGTTTATGGACACACGCTTTTTTCTGTAAAATGAATTCCTAATTTATAATATTTAACAAAAATTTTGTTAGAATTATGTTTACAGACCTGTTTTCTTTGCCGGCATCCATTTCATTTAGTTTTTATTTTGATGTTTCTCCTTACATTCGTAATAATAATTACACTGTGCCACAAAAAAAAAAAAATCGAAATACACCTGACAAATTACACACTGTAGGTTGCTTATATGGTCGAATAATGCATAAAAATATTTTTGTTATTTTTGTTGTACCCTCCAATTTTTATTTATTTATAAAAAACAGTTTTTTCAGACTTTGCGCGGTAATCTACGGATATCTCAGTCATTTTTTCACCGATTTTCAATATTTTATATGTTTTGAAAATGATATTGTCAGACCTTTCAAATGATGTACAACAAGTAATTATTCAAACTAGTTAGTTCTGATTTTTATTTGATTAAACCTGGAGAAAGTGTTTTTTTTATAATTTTTTTAACTTTAACAATTTTTTATTGCATAATTTTACTACAAAATTCAAGATGTTTGTTAATATTCTTTGAGTGCATTTATTTACGAAGAAATTAATGTATTACTTTCAATAATCGGACAAAAATTGCGTAAACTACGCTAGTTTTCCGTAAATAGAAAATATGGGCCATCATGTGTTTTGCAGTGTGTACAATGTATTGGAGTAAAAAGAACAATCATACTGTTTTTTATATAAATTTTTTTGTTGATTTTAGATACCTAACTTTTTCTAAAAATGTTTACCCGACCTTCGTCGTTTTAAAGAAGAATCGCTCGTCTCGCGTTTGAGCGACCAACAGTAATCCGTAAAGCGTAGTTTACGCAATTTTTGTCCGATTATTGAAAGTAATACATTAATTTCTTCGTAAATAAATGCACTCAAAGAATATTAACAAACATCTTGAATTTTGTAGTAAAATTATGCAATAAAAAATTGTTAAAGTTAAAAAAATTATAAAAAAAACACTTTCTCCAGGTTTAATCAAATAAAAATCAGAACTAACTAGTTTGAATAATTACTTGTTGTACATCATTTGAAAGGTCTGACAATATCATTTTCAAAACATATAAAATATTGAAAATCGGTGAAAAAATGACTGAGATATCCGTAGATTACCGCGCAAAGTCTGAAAAAACTGTTTTTTATAAATAAATAAAAATTAGAGGGTACAACAAAAATAACAAAAATATTTTTATGCAATATTCGTACATATAAACAACCTACAGTGTGTAATTTGTCGGGTGTATTTTCAATGTTGCACCGTGTTATCGATAACACAGAAAACACAGGCTTGTAGGTCGAAAAGTATCGTTATTATCTAGGATTATTTTATAATCTCAGATTTTGGAAGAGAAATTTTGTATGGGAAATCGCGCTTTTTATTTACGGATTTTGAGTTAAGCGCGAAAAAGTAGATCTCTACTTATATGTGAACGTATTATTAGGATCCGTTTTATGAAATATCTTTGCAGTTTATAGACCTAGTCTGATAAATTAAAACCTCACACCTGGGCAGCATAAGGTTGTATGGACCTATAGAGAGCTTGGAAAAGTTTCCATTTATTTTTTAACGATATTGACGATTCAGCAAGAAAGTCCTTCCAGGTGGCTGTGTTGTTCCTGGCTTCCAAACGTTTTCCGAATGCCATTTTTGGTGTGGGTATGACACCCAGATACCGATATTCCGCCACAACCCTTACATCTTCGCCATTGTTCCACCACTTTTCTAACTGCGATATTCGGCCCCCTTTTTTAAAAATTATAATTTCCGATTTACTTGGATGAACTTCCATATTCCATTCGGTGCAATATTTTTCTAGTTTATATAATATATCATACAATAGCTTGCATGATCTTTGGATTATCTGCCAGTAGCACAATATCGTCCGGGTACAGCAGTAGTCGAAAACTATTTCTAGACACTTTTTGTTCTTATTTCATTCGATTAAAAATATTATCAAGTAGGTAGTGAATCAAGCAGGCCTAAAATTTGTTTAAAAGTGTTTACCCCATTTTCACTTTTCGTTTATGTTGTTGTTGTGTATGTAAGGATATACACATTCCCCGTAAATGTTTGGGGAGTTTTGATATCATAGTGAAATCGATAAAAGCAAAACACTTCATACAAAATTTACTAAAAAATTTGCGAGTTTGAAGGAATCAGCCGATTTTCTGATTTCACTTGGGGTGTGACGGCGCTTTTTTACGACAAAAATGAGATTGTGTTGGTGATATCAGAGAAAATCAACGCAACCATTGGTTATATTATAGGCCCGTCACAATAGATCCGTTGCGGCAACGAATTCGACGTTCATAACGTACCGGAATACGCAAAAACTAGCAACTTTCTTCTTTTGCCGAACGGCAAGTGCGGCGAAAATGACAACTGCATAAAGAAGAACAGTTTTGTGTCGCGCAAATTTTTATCGATGGTGTTCTTTATTATATCAAATTAAAAACAGAAAATAAATGGAATATAAATTAATTGAGTCATTTCAAATGTAAGGGTTCATTTCATTTCGATAAAAGCGTGAAAGAGCAGAGAAAAGGCTAGGCTTAACAAAGTTGTCCTAAAAAATGAATGTGCGTCCCGATTCCGAAGTTATGGTTGCACCAACCGGCTACAACTACCATAAATTCTATGAAAACTCTCTTCATTAAGCATTAATTGTATAATATATTTTACAACCAACAAAAACCTGCTTATACACAACAAAAATAATATTTGCTGGTATGGTATTTTATGGTACGTTTTACTCGTCGCGTCAGTCAAATGCGTTGTTGCCGCAACGGACGCATTGTGACAGCCCTATTACTTGTTGCCGTCTGAACAACTGACTCGACAATCGTTAGATTACCTGTGAAATGAGCGGAATCCCCGATGACGTAGCAACCAAAGTTACTCTCATAATTTTGCTTCGGATGGCCAAAGCTTGCAATCTATCACGGTGTACAGAATGCAGAAGTTGGCGCCTTCCGAAAACCGCTACTTTATTTTTCACGATTTTGACAACCGGATGACGTCAGCGCTGTAGATATACAAACAAAAGGAAGATAAGTTACTTGTTTGTAAATATTCAGTAAAGGACTTGGTAAAATTGTGATTTTGACTCTTAAATTGAAAAACTAATAAAAATGAACTGCCCCGTCTTTAATTGTCAAAGCTTGAATTATGGCAATACCTCAAAATCTAGTTCTTTACTGATACCGCCGTGGCAAGAAAGTGTAGAAGTGTAATTTCTGGTATTTGGCAGTATCCATTGATTTCACTTTCTCTTCCTCTTCACAAACAAGTAATTTTTCTCACTTTTGTTCTTGATATTGAGCTGACGCTCACTCACAAGAAATTATTTCATACAGGCGTGCATAGGAAAGCAAAACTGTATACTCACCAGAATTATTAAAATATTACACAACCGATTCTCTATCTGACTAAGAGGGAATTACAACTCAGGAAACAATTCGATGAGGACAATTTATTTGTTATGCTCCTATTAATTTCTTTGTAAATAAAAAATCACTTCTAATTGTTGGTCTCAAAATTTACAGAATATATTCGATTGGTTTTGTTTTGAATTACTTTTTTATAGTTTCGCTTACTTTTTTATAGTTTCATTAAAAATCTGTTTTACTACAGTTGCGCCAGTTATATATAATTTATGTAGAAAAAAACGACATCAATATGCGCACGTACATTCCGTGACCAAGCGATAGCCCATCAGTATTTTGACCAGTTTTGATTCCTATTAATGGATTCTAATTAGAATTTCTTGAAATGTGTTAGTGAAATTTTAGTATAATGAAGCGCAAGTTTAAAATTGTTAAGAAATCCCGTTAAGTTTTTACAATTTTTTCCTTGACGGTGTTGCATCTTATTATTATTATTATTTTTTTTTTCTTGTTTTTTTTTGAGGTGTTTAGCACTGCGACCTAAAAGATCTACTGCCTCCACTTCATGACCCCAGCGAATTGCTCTGAACCCAACTTTCTCAATAAATTTTAGAATATGTCATACTTTCATTTCCTCCTCTGGTTGCACCTCTTCACCCAAGTGTTCGTTCCGCTTATACATCAGTGCAAGGCACTCATCTTTTGCGGTTTCATCTTCCTCTCTAGAGAAACTGTAAATTTCATTGGAATATATTCCCAGGTTAGTAAATAAGAAGATGATTCAACCTCAAACTATTCTTAATTAGTTCCATCTTCTTCTTCTTTAACCTAGCCTCATCCATTCCTATTTTTCCAAGTTTGTGGTGGCTTTTTCGCTACCTCCATCTGCAACACTTGCCCACCTCAGCATCAGCATTTCTGCCGCGTGCAGTTTCAGCTCTAGTTCACGTGATACGTAATGCGCTCGGATGCATACATATGTCATTGCTGGTCTCATCATGCTTTTAATTTTTGTGGAATACTGGATTTTGGAGGCTACTCTCCAGCTTTGCCATCCACATTGAATTCAGTGAGCAATTTCTGGTTCGAAGGTGCCATTTTCGCTGGCATGCGAGCCCAAGTACTTAAAGCTATCAACGATTTTGAGGGTAAAATGAAACCCGATTGCTTCGGTCTTTGTGCGGCTTACTGATGGCCCATTCAATTCAAGAACGATATCCCACCGGTTTGGATTTTCTTGGAGGATGGCTTCGTCGCGTGCGAGAAGGGCTATATCATCAGCATATAGCAGTCTCCAAAGAAGGTTACCTTGGATTTCCCGCGTAATGAAGTCTATCACCAGATTAAAGGGAAAAGAGATAAAAGCTGAGCTACATTAACGTTGAAGCTTTGGGGCAGCCCACTCGCACATTTTACCTGGGTAGTTACTTGATAGTAGGTGTCAATGACGTGTTTAGTGATGGTTTCCGGGATTAGGTGCTTTCTTAATACGGTCCAAACGAAATCTGTAGGCTCGCGGTCGAACGCCTTTTCGAGATCAATAAAAATTTCAAACAGATTTTGTTTACTTAGTCGGTGTTTTGCGAATAGATACAAACGCTCCGCTTCTGAAAGTATTCGATGCGGTACCAGAGGAAGACCCCCTCTGTGTTAGAAAGAGCAGGGGAGAATGTCTTGACTTCACTTGGTGTGTTCAACTGGTGCCGGTTGGCACGAGAAAAAAATGACTGGTGCGCTTTGTTAAACTCGGCCAAAATCGCGTAAGCGTTTATTGCACAAATCAAGAAGAAGAATAAGAATATGAATCGGTGTTTAGCATCGACAGTCGACTTCCCGTTCACGAAAATTCCATACTATTTCTAAAACAGGTCAGGTTAAAACTTCCCATCAGTAATTCTGATTGCAATGTGTTGCGCATACTCGTATAACAAATTTACATTATATCTACGGATGCATTTCGCGGATATCACAAATTCAAAACCAAGATATGCATTGCAGAACTACCGAAAAAATGAGAAAAATACTAATTAAGAAAGCTGGTAAGAGAAAGCTGTATTCCAAGATATTCATAATTCCTTCTCGGAGGATCTCTGCTGCCCTCGCGGCACATATTTAATAAAACGTGATTACTGCTTACGGGATGGTATATGTATACCAAGTTAAGATTTTATCTTTATAAGGCAAGTCTTTCTGAAGAATGGGCTTCAGTTTTTTTGATTAGTAGCGGAAAGGGCAGAGAATATG